>JAMLFT010000699.1:0-27005 GCA_026544285.1 Pachyrhizus erosus | reverse complement strand
CATTTAAGCTCTCAAATGAAGATTTCCCTCTTCTTCCAAAGGTTTCTTCTGAGACACGCATGGATGGTAATTCACGGCCATTTAAGCTCTCAAATGAAGATTTCCCTCTTCTTCCAAAGGTTTCTTCTGAGACACGCATGGATGGTAATTCACGGCCATTTAAGCTCTCAAATGAAGATTTCCCTCTTCTTCCAAAGGTTTCTTCTAAGACACGCATGGATGGTAATTCCAAGTCTTTTGAGCTCTCAAAGAAAGATTTCCCCCTTCTTCAACGCACTCACAAGGCCACCCCATCAGAGTCTGCTAAGTTAACTAAGCAAGCCAAGAGTTCCCCATCTTCTAAAGAGTCTAAAGTGAAAAATATGAAGTTTAGAACTCTCAAGTATTCACAATCACTAGCTAAACAAAGTTTGTCAACAAAGGGTGATAAAGAAGAATCTGGTGTTTCATTGTCTCAAGAAACTGTGCTGGTAGTTCCAAAGGTGGCATTGGAGAGGAAATGGGAATCTCCCGAGAGCAATGAGAAGATGAATTGACAGCGGAGTTCTAATGCTTTGCTTTGTTGCTGGTGGAGTCATGTTCTGATCTATCAACTTGAAAATAATAGTTAAATGTTCTTTTTTCTTTTTCTTTTCTTATATGTCAATTTGGGAGAAAATTGATAATATAGTCTCAAACCTAGTAGGAACAAACAATTTGTAGGGATGTCAACCAAATTTGTTCTGCTTTGGTTGGAATAGTTTACCATTACTCTGAGGACAGAATGACATCTCCGTTCCAATGAACTTGTAGATAATAAGTAATATAAATATTTTCATCCTTTATGGGTCAGTTCTTCTGACAATGTTTGGATTATGGGTACTCGCAATTAATAATAAAGAATGAATCAGAATAGAGTGAATTGGATATTATGAAAAGAAATGGATTAGATTAAAAAAAAATAAAAAATGTTATTTTATTATTTAGATATTTTGTAATAAATCATTTGGAAAAAAGACATAAGGAACTAAGTTATAGTTATATAATTTTTATATTATCTTTATTTTAAAATATTTTATATTTAATTTATTTTACATTTTTATTTAAAAAGAAATAACGTTTTGTAAGAGAATAGTTTAAAAAAATGTTTTACAATAAAAAAAATGTTTAAAAAAATAATAGTTTTGTAAGAAATATCTTTGATAATGTTTTGTATGAAAATACTTCACTCTAAATTTATTTTTAATTAAAGTCACTTTTAAAAAATCTATTAGAGTAGGTATTTAAAATCAAATTATTTTACTTAAATTTAAATATTTACATTGACAATATATATTTGACAATATCTCTCATTGAGTTTTAAAACCAAATTTAAAAAAAAACACTCTTTGACCACTTAATATTTAGTGTTTCTAGTGATTTTATGGTAATACATGGGACAATAATAATCATCAATAGTTCAATCAATATATATAAGTAAGGATTTTTTTATTCATAAGTAGCTTTATATTGTCTTCCAAAATACTAAAACACCGAAAATTTAAAATTCATGTCCCAAAATGCACACACAACTCAAGAATTGATGTGTCAAATTAGAAGTCAATCTTGAAAATCATCCTGATAAAAATTAAGCAAATTGCAATTGCCACACAAAAATGGAAAAAAAAAATATCAAACCAAAGGAAGATGTAAGGCACTTCACTTGCAATAGGGATAAATAAACCAAACAAAGGAAAATGGCACAAAGAACTAAGGCACACAAACCAAGAATGTACGGGAAAAATGAGAGGTGTCACTCTAAAGAGGCTTACATTTAGGGTAAAATTAATGAGGATCAAATAGTAAGTTCATAACTTAGAAGGTTTGATCTTATTGGCTATTATGTGCACTTGAAATTAAGACAAGAAAAATATCGGTACAAAATAGAAAAGATAGTCATCAATGTTTTTTTATAATGTTTTATCTTAATTTTTATAAATCAAATATTTGATTTTTTTTTCACTTTATCTCTTTTCATTTCACTCTCTATTATCAATCCAAATAAAATTTATATGATAAAATATTAATTTTTTATTTTTTACAAAATTAATATTATATTTTTCATCTTTATCATTTGAATTTATTCCATTAATGATAAATAGATGTTGATATATGCATAAAAAATCTGACATGGAAAGAGCTTCTAAAATAAAATAAAATGTATGTATAATTCTTATATATAATTAACATTATATTCTAGTTCCTATATAAAATTAATATACATGTTATTCTCTATATAAATTAGTATTATATTTTAGTTTCTATATAAAAATTATTTGATTGTTGATTATGTTCTCTTTATATTGTAGATGTCATATCACAAACATAGATAATATTTAAAAAATAATAATTAAATATGTAAATATAAATTTTGAAGGATTGTCACAATTTTTCTATAATAAAAATAAAATATTGTAACTTATAAGAAAAATTCTAGTCAAATTAAGTGATTAACTAGTTTTAGTCATTCAATGAGAATTAATCATTATGAGAAACGATGAGCTTCACTAAGGTTTGAGATAAAAGATAAGCTAGGTGTTTTTTAGTCAAGAAGGGACCCTTTTCACTGGTGCACCAAAAAGGAGAACGAAAGAAAGTTTTTTTATGGAGTGCCCATAGATAGAATTTTACTTTTTATCAAGAGAAATCCATGAAACCTATTAGTGATGGAGTTTTAGTATGCATATCTATAGAGAACATATCAAACTTTTGTGTGGTGGAGGAGTTGTCCAAGGACTTAGGGTAAGGACTTACAACTAACTACGATGGCCTGGTGATTCCTTGTAGTGTTGAAAAAAGAAATTTGTGGTCTAATTCATGGAAGAAAACACTAGTAAACAAGGTGTTGGAAAAAAAAAAGGTAGTTTCTGTGGTGGAGTCTAAACTTCTCAAAAGTTGGATCAAGAGTGGAAAAATCCAAATTATTATATGCATGACAATTATTTCCAAATGTGTTTAGTAGTGAGGAAAATTGCAAATTTTTCTTGTTAAAAAATTCTTGGATGGTGGTAGGCCACTATATCATTATTCAACATTAGCATCCTTTCTATTTAATGAATGCAAAGGAATCTAAAAGTGTTACAAAATGGATCTAGATTCAAAGGCTCCCTATTGATCTTTATAATATTATTTTAGGTTAAATAACATTTTGGCTCTTGTAAAATGGGAGGATTTTGGTTTTAGTTTTTTAAAGTTTATTTTTGTTTTAATTTTTTCTTTCAAATAATAACATTAAATGATGACAAAACAACGACGTTGATAGTCCATTAACGTGTCACATCATTGAGGAGTTTGATAAAATATTACATATAATTTTTTTTATAAATTGCATTCTTAAATCCTCACTTGTTTAAAATAGTTGATAACATTAAACTAATTAATGAGATCTTTAAAAATATAATTTGACAAAAAAAAATATTTTTTATTGTCTTGTTAGACTCCTTGATTATGTAACAAATCAATTGACTATCAACATTGTTGGTATGTCATTTGTTAACTTTGTTACTTGAAAATAAGGACTAAAAAAAAAACTAATTATTTAAAGGACTAAAACCAAAAAAAACTTTAAAGGACTAAATTAAAAAAACATCATACTTTCTAAAGACCAAAAGGTTATTTAAGCCAACTATTTTTCTTAGAAAGGTTAGTACCCTAGAAATTTTATGAAAATTGATTGCTTAACTATCATAGACTCTTATGGAAAATTTGTTCGATATTGTATTGAATTGGATTGAAATAAGCCTTTAGTAACTCATATTGTGGTTTAAGGTTTTTTGTTGTACCTTTAATATGAGGGTTTTAATGTTATATATTTTAGATGCAAATGATTTGGTCACAAAAAGGATTAATGCACTAAGTTCATTGGAAGCATTGGTAATGAGTAAGAAAGGAGACATGACAACCAACTAGGTGTTAGAAGGCAACTAAGGCAGCCATGCAAAAGGAAGTAAAGGCTAACATAAGCCTTAGTAATTAATCTTATGTTAAAGAAGTGGAACAACCACACGAAACAAGTTGTACAAGAAATAATTATAGCCCATTGATGATTGTTTAGAGGAATAATAAAAATAATGAAGTAATAATAGGGAACAATAAAGAATCTTCCGAATTGGATTTAAGGAAT
Organism: Pachyrhizus erosus; assembly: GCA_026544285.1. Classification (NCBI taxonomy): domain Eukaryota; kingdom Viridiplantae; phylum Streptophyta; class Magnoliopsida; order Fabales; family Fabaceae; genus Pachyrhizus; species Pachyrhizus erosus. Next base: position 22,864 of record JAMLFT010000699.1, on the reverse strand, counting down.
AAACAAAAAATGGTCTTGTTAGAAGGAAGAATTTGCATGGGAAGGAAAAATACTTTTTTATTCATGAATCAAAGTTGACATTCCAAGAGATCTTCTAATTCAAAACTCTCTACCATGGAAGAGTTCAACAACTATCATTTCATCCTAGTGCAGCAGTTACATTTGAAGAGGCTGAGTATTGAAGGGTTCGATTTGGTTGAATAGATTGCTCTTGCAAGATCGAAGACCTTTGTTAAACTGGATTGTGCTTAGTATCACGATCCTCATGCTTATTTCTGGGCCTTTACAAAAGAAATAAATGATACCATTGTTGTACTATTAATGAAAAATCTATAGTTATATCGTTGGACATCATCTCAATGGTCGTAGATATCCTCTTGACGAGAAGACCTTTAGTCTAGAATGGGAAGCTGGTATTTCTAAAGATATAGTAGACCTTATACTTTATAGACGAAAAAGGCCATAAAATGTACCTGTGAAGAACATTAGATACTTTTTTCGCTTTACAAACCTGACCGCCTTTTGTAAATTACTACATAATCTAATGTTCAATGTTTTCCTACCAAAAATAGGCTTAAGAGAGCATGTTTCTAACATAGACAAATTTGGCATCTACCACATAATGATGAAACAAAAGTTTAATTTATAGTAGGTGATTATACATCACAAAATGCAATCATTCAGATTGAAGGATAAGAAGAAAAGAAAGAACATAACTTTTATTCCCCACTCACCTTTTTCACCCAAATCATGAAGGACTTTGAGATAAATTTAAGTTATTTCGTTGTGATTGGGAGGTTTATTTCCATTATTGGAATAGCAATGGTGAAAATGGGAATTGCATCAACCTTTGTTAACTGAGTTGTTTAAACAGTGATAAAATCAAGCAAGAACTAGTAAATGATCTAATAGAGCAAGTTTTTGTAGTTGGATCATTTGAAGATACATCTGTCAATCCAAACTGCATCATGGTTCAGTAATAAAGGATTAAAGAATTGTTTGGCAAGTTTTTGTTTAATCCTCCTCTTAACCAACATCATATGTTTCTCCTCTTAAACCACCTTCTCACAAAAGAAAGAAACTAGACTAACCTTCTAAATCCTCACAACAACCCCCCACTCAAAAAAAAATTCCACATCAAGATCAAGAAACTCACCTCTAAACATATTCCTACATCTACCTCTACACCTGCCTAACCCTCTTTATAAAGAAAATCCTCTAAAATACTTGAAGTACCTCTTAAGCGCCAAATATGATACTCCATCCCTAAACCTTGCTCTCATCGTTAAGAACAATAGTTGAAGTGTGCAACAACACTCTCCAAGTTGGAAGCCAAGAAAAAGAAAAATCAAGATGAAGTTCTTTAAGTAAAAGATGAATAACTTCTTGAACAAGTTTTTCTTGAGTCTGTGATGGACTACACAGTAAAAGAAGCATAGACTAAATTCATAGACGAACTCATAAAAAGTATACAATTAGTTATTAAACTGACTGTGTCTATCCTATCAACAAAAGTTAAGGAAAAATGTAAAGAGCTTAAACTCATTCCTCTTAAACCTAGTATTTTGTTTGAGGAAATGGAGCAGATCAATGCAATCCTGCTTCAATCTATTATAGATGTATCTATCAATTCACCTAAAGTTGAAACTTTTGAAGATAATGATCTATCTACATGCGTACCACCTACCTTCCCACAAACACCTAAAGTTCTTCAAACTAAACGAAGATATCATATGGAAGCTCCTTTCAAAGAAAACCTAAATGCCAATAATACCTTAATTTTTGTATCTCTAATATTTGTCACCTTATTCAAATTGCCTAAAAGGATAATGCCACACTTTCCAAACTAGATCGTTGGGAGCCCTCTAGAATGGTACTACAAGGTTCCTGATACCATCATTATTCCTCTTAAAGAAGTTAACATTTGATATTACCATGAATTCAAGGAGAAGAAGCATAATCCATTGGAAGAATCACAACAATGGAGAAATTGGCACATTCTAACACCAAAAGATGAAAAATTGCATTTGGAAGTTGTCAATTTTGATAAATTGTACATTAAGAAGGTTCTAGGTATTGCCTTACCATCGTAACATTCTAATGATCCTCTAGTTTCTACACTTGCTTTAGGGTATGAACCAATCATTCCAATCTTCGAACCTAGACCTTGGGTTGCTTCCAATCCAAATGGGATCACATTCCTTCATAGTTTTACCTCCAAAACAAAGTTCCCTCCTTATGTTGAAGTATGCAAGAGGAAGAGAAACTTCTTTAATGAATTGCCATATATGAAACCCTGTAATCTTCAATAATTGTTGGGCCTCATTGCTTACAACAAGATCCTAATGCCTTGGGTGAGACTTGATCCTTAGAAACCTTCCTATGTTGAAGCTCTTGACCTAAATTCTAAAGCAAATCTTGAGTTTAACAATTGGAAACTCTGTAATTTCAACCATGATCTTGAAGTCAAGATGACATCATACAAACGAGAAGTGCGTCAACACATAGAATCCATGAAGGAAATTGAAAGGTTAAATCAAGGGTGTCCTATCATGCTTGGCAATCAATTTACTTATGTGACAAAGAAAACTATGATGCTTAAGATTGCATTTGACACTACTACTAATCAAGTTTTTCAAAATAACTACAAGGGCTGGTAAGAGCCAAATGAAGTGTTCTTTTCAAGTTCGAACTTCATCATTTGTCTCAAAAGGATACTCTAATAGAAGTTGTTTGCATTTGTTAACATGCAAAATTGTGTGCATTTGTCTTAAGCATAGACGCTAAGAAAAAACTATCTCCAGACACAATACATCTTAGTACTAGGTGGTTCTTTTTGGAGCAAGGCAACTTATCACGTGCATCTACAACTTATCAAAAATCAAACATTCTTCCACAATAGAAGTTTCTTGCTTCGTCTCCTCTAGACATTTCCTTTACTATTAAGTTACCCTTCTCAAAATTCTTCTTTGTATATCATGAGCCTAGCACCATTGAAGACCCTAATGACATCATGGATCATTTTGAATGCCAACCACTCAAGAAGAAATGGCTTGGGTTCTTGATGAACTACAATGAATTTGTAAGACATTTAAACCACAATTAGAGGGTTGTGGTGTTGCAAAAGAAGAAGTTCATCGTCTACAATGTGAACTTTACAAAGATATGAGTCTCAAAAGGACATAATGAAGAAAAAGAAGACAAAAGAAGAAGAAGAAGAAAGAAGATCAAGATGATGAAGAAGAAGACCAAGATTAGCATCAAAAGATGAAAACTTGATCTTAGGAGGAGCTAAACAATTCTTGCAAGGGGAGTATCACTTTACATTTTTTTTCTCAAGCTTATCTCTTCTTGCATTTCTAAGAAAAATTAATTATTATTTGACATCATAAAAAATGAGAAGATTGTGAAGGTAAAGACGAATCAATCCCCTAAAAATTTATGTTTTGATATTGCAAAACAATAATTAAGTTTTATTGTTTATAACATACGATTAGTATAATTAACGATATGTCTGATAGATTCTTTGTTACCGTTTGTCCTCAAATGTTTTTTGTTTGTTTGTTTCATGTGATCATCTGCAATTGTTATATAAATACAAATGTTTCTATTGTGTAGAGAATGGTTCAAAGGATAAAAAAGATTATCAAAGTGTATTCAAGAAGATTTTTATCTCAAAAGTTGTGCTCTGATTAGCATCAATTTTGCTCAGAAGAAATTTTTTAGAACTGGCATATGATTTCTAATATGAAGTTGCAAAAGAAGATAAGTAGGTTGTGTTATCACTAAAGTAGATGGCTAATTGATGAAAAGTAATTAATGCAGCATTAAATGTTAATTCGAACATCTTACCAACAGACAAAGATGGAAGATCGTTGTGAGACAAATGATAGTTGAAGAATGACACCTATATATAGAAGAAGACTTTCAATAAGAATCATGAAGGAGTTATGTGCCTTTCAAAAAATTCTTGTACTTTACTTCTCTTGAAATTTTTGTTTAATTATCTTTTCAAAAGCTCTCAAACACTTGGCAAATCTAAAAGATAAACTAATTAACATTGTATATATTTCGCTTAATACAAACGTTCAGAGTCACCTGAGTCCATATAAATCTTAGAACTTGTGAGGTTAAGTTAGAAGTGGTTTGTGAAAAAATATTGGTTGTAGAGATTAAGAAATACTACTTGTTGTAGAGCTAGAAGTGGTTTGACAAAAGAATACTTGTATTTTTTTATGATATAGTAGGATTTGGTAGTTTGTCAAGAACTGAACATAGCCTCAATGATAGAGTTAAATCAATATAAAATTGTGTTTTATTCAAAGTTTTGCAAAAAAAAAACTTTAAAACACAACTTAATCATCTTTCTTGTGTTTTTTTGTTTGCTTTATGTAGAGGTTGTATAAGTTTAAGTAAATAAAAAAAATATTTATTGAAAAAATGTTTAATATATTAAAAAATAATTCATCTTTATTTTTAACTAATTAAAAGCATTAAAAAATATGTATTTTAATTTGTGCATCAACTGAACTAGATAAAAAAATGTATCAAATTAGATTTTATCTAAATATTTAATAAGAAATTTTCTTTTTACACAATTTGAGTTATTTTTCATATTTAAAGTGTTTTCTTAAAAATATTTTTTAATAAATTTTCAAATTAATGTTTATAATGCAATACTCATAAACATGTTCTATACAAACAATTTTACTTTTTTTGCATTAAGGAGGTTTAATTCAACTAGTTGACTATTTATTGTGCTCGCAAATTATTCTAAACTTTTTAGTACCTAATTTTGATTCCTATGAATAAATAAGTGTTTAACACGTATGTAATCCTGAATTTTCATGACAATTTTGTTAAAAGAAGTGAAACCTATTTCTTATAGCTTTATAGTAGACACGCATTGTATGTGAAAAAAATGTAAAACCAAACATACAAATAATATAATACATATTAATTGGCTTAAATGTGCTTTTAGTCTTATAAAATTAATGTTTTAATTTTGGTCTCTATAAAAAATTTTCTTTTATTTTCTTTTCTCGAAAATTTAAATTTATTGATTTGTCTTTATAAAATGAGTGAATTTTTATTTTGGTTCTTGTAAATTTTTTTTGTTTTGATCTCTCTAAAATCTAAAATTACTATTTTGGTTCCTAAACTTTATTTTAAAGTAAATAAATAATATTTATTTTAAAAATCTAGAAATTATTTTAAAGATATCACATGTTGAAATTGTATTATAGACATTAGTGAATGTTATCTCAAATGATCACTTAATATTTCACTAAACACATAAATTATTGACGAGTGTTGCATAATAATATAAACCAAAAATAATTTTTACTTTTTAAGAGATGAAAAAAGTTTTATTAAAACTAAAACAAAAAATTAATATTATAGAAACTAAAAACAATTTAAAAAACATATTAACATTTACATTTGCGTGAATCCAATTTTACTCATTTGAGTTCTCCAATTTTACTCATCAAATTTGCGTAGATACACAAAAAAATATTATAATAATAAAAAAAAAATCAATTGTATTGATTTACTGGCTGTACTAAAATATGTCAAATAATTAATTGAAAATGTAAATTTTGTTAAAATACTTCAACTATCAACCGATAAAATATTTACCGTTTTTAAAATCACGTCGATCCAAAAATTTGAAGTGCATCCATCACCGATTACTAACTATTCAAGATCGATAAATTATATTCTTTAGTATAAGATTGCATAAATTTTGTTGATTTATACATAATAATTTACTTTTTTCCTTCAATAACATTTAACGTATCAATTTAAATTCAATATCCGATCATGTATTTAAGATAATAATTGATTATTTATTTAAGACTTGATACATATTTAATCTCATTATACAAGAAAAAAAAATGTCAATTTTGATACTATGCAGGATGAAGTTGTGGTCTCTCCCCTTCCGGCCCCCTTATCTCTAATCCCGAAAATAAGTTTTGAAATGCAAATACAATCATTAATTCAAAAAGTTTTGAACCACTTTTATTTTTATTAGCATTCCAAAAAATTACTTTTTAAAATGCTAACATTAATAAAATAACATTTTTCAAAAAGTACTGTTTTGGACAATTTCAGAATATTAACAAGAAATAGAGTTCTGGAAAGTACTTTTAAGAAAAGTGATTATATTGAATCTAGAAAATATTTCCTAAGATTGAAATTTTATTTTAAATTTTTACCTTCATATTACACGATGTTAGGACCACAACGGAAGAGAGGAATGATGGAATGAACTTGACAAAATCTTAGCTTGGTTGTTAATTAAAGGTTTGGAAAAGAACGGTTTTTCAGAAAGTACTGGTAGTGCGATATGGAACAAGAAGTGAGATGCAAGCCCAAGGAGTGTTGTTTTGAAAACGAGGGGATTGGAAGAGAATAAGTCTAAATATAAAAATTAAATTTATTACAAATTTTATCTCTAAAAAATCATAAATCTATAATTTTTATATTTAAATTTTAACTGTTTCAATTGAGTCATCTAAATATTTGATTGGAGGAAATAAAAATAGTAAAATCCTTTATTTTAGTTTTTGTGGGTTTTTGTGGGTTTTTGTGAAGGGGCGTATGCATAGTGCATGAGCAGGTACATTTCAAGGTTCCCTTGACCAATGGCATGGAAGATAACATTCTATTTAACAAATTATCTTGTACGGATAAACATAAGGTAATATAAGCATTCCTATAATGTTTTTTCAAATTTTAACAAAGGCAACAGAAAAACCGTAAACGTAATATATTAAAATTAAAAAAATACGATATAAAAAGCCAATTTCGATTGAAACTTACACGAGAGTTTATCATTTTCAAATTACCGAAAGCTAAGATTATCCAACAACTAAAGCCACTTTCATAAAAGCCGCCAAATTGTAACCAGAAAGATATTATCCAACGCCTAAAGCGGATAATTAGAACAAAGTACCCCTCCTCAAAACTGATATGTTCAAAATTAAGCAACAAAGTAAAGTTTATCTTCTAAAGTTGGTTCAGCATAACATCAAGGCTCTTTCTTATGATTTGCTTTTAGGTTCGGGTAGGTGCTCCTGTGCCAGCAGGACGAGGTGCTTGACCAGGCTGACCAGGCCTTTGTGCATCATCCTGGCAAAGAAACAAATCAAACAAGAGCAGGTGTCACATTAATTCATGATTCACAGTAAAGATACATAAAACCATTAATCAACCACTGCTTAACAATTTTATATCCAAATAATCACAGTTTATTCACACAAATAGATCACATTTTCCTAATGCAAACTAAATGTTGAACGAATTGCCTTTGTATTCAAAAGAGACAACAACATTTCTTTAACCACTAACAAATCATTGGAATATCAATTTTCCAGCAAATTAGAAAAGCAAATACAAGTCTGTATATTCAGTTCTGGTTCATACAGCTCAAATGTAACAACAATAGAATAAGACACAAGTCGATACGATTGGGTTCAAATCTCAGACCCTTTCGAGCTTTGTCAAACTTTCCATCAACAATATCAAGAATAAACCACCAATTTCTCCTCTAAAACATTACCTTCCCTCCTAAGTAATTCCTAAAGTAATGAAATTATTTAAGTAATTCCTGAAGTATTTAATATCCAACATTTAAGTTGATGTATTTTAGTTAGGGTACTACTTACCACGATTTCTAACACATTCAGAATTACTTTTTTTTTTTTTACTTTTAAGGAGCAATTAGGAGAGATGGTAATAGATCAACAATAAAATTGATGATTTACTACAATATCAATGATCAATTGGGGAGGTAAGACTCAACTCCATCAAGAAAAGGAAGGCAAAAGTTTTAATATAGAAAATGTTCCTTGCAGATCGAAGTGATTGTACACAATGGGAACTCATTTAAAATTCAATCTGTACACAAAAAACAAGCTGTCTCCTTCGATTTTAAAATTTGTGAAGGGTTCGTATATCAAATTCAGCGTCATTTTTGTAACATTCAAATAATGGAACACTTAGTGTGCATCCATACAAGTACACAAGTTTATCGAAACTATCGTCAATTCAATAACACACGGTAAAAACACAGCATAAAACAAGACCAAATTATATTGAATACAGCACAATGGAAATGGGGAAAAACTGAAATGGTTATATAGTGTTACCCTGCGTCTGATGAATCGCTGTGGTGGGTCACGCTTCCTCCTATCAGTGCGGGATCGAACCCTGACAACATGAGAGTGGATAGCGCAGGAAACACAGTACTGCATCTTCACATAGAGCTTGGGAAGCGTGTACTCTACAAATAACAATTAAAAAACCAAATAAATAACACAAACAGATGTCAAATTTTCGTGAAAAAGAGAGAAGGTAAAGAAGATTCTTATTACGTTCATAGACACAAGCCTCCTGCACATCTCTGACTGCAGCCTGTTCAACAATGTTCCTCACCAGAAACCTCTTGATAGCCTTGTCCTGTTATTAATTATAATATTATTTTCACAAATCGCAAAACCTTAATTGAAAAGGTGCGAACAAATTTGAATGATTAACAAAGTGAAATCAAAACCTTAGGACAACATTTGCCGCAGTTGGAGCATCGAATGAATTTGACATGGCCGCGGCCGTGTTTGTTGCGACCTCCATTCCTGCGCTTGAATGTCTGCAAACAAGAAAAAATCGAAGGATGAGATGCATAAGAAGAAGAAGGTTCTGGAATTACGCAAACGGAGGATAATAATAGTTCTTGAACCATGGTCGGTGGCCGGAAGTTGCACGCTCTCCTCTCTAGGGTTTTGAGTGCTGCGGCTGCGAAGTGAAACCGATTGTTGACAGCACAATCCCTTTTATAAGGCAGAAAACACTTAGGTTATTATTTATTAAATAATATCTTGAATTAGTCCTGCGTAAACAAAATTCTATAAAAAGGATACGATCTGTTAAGATTAAATAATATTTTTATCTTTATTTTTATTTTAATTTTTTACAGTTTTTTTTAATTTTTAAAAACTAAAAATTTATTTTAATCATTATTTTTAAAAAAATAATTTAATAATTAAATTTCCTATCACATCATCAAATATTTAAAATATAATTTAATAAAAATTATATAATCATCTAGACTCCTTTAATTATGATGTGACAAATAATTATTATAAAAGAAAGACTAAAAATAAAAAATAATTTTTAAAAAATAAAAAATTGTAAAAGACTAAATAAACAAAATTATATTTTTTAGAAATTAAAATATTATTTAAATCTTAAATAAAAAATACTATTATAAAATATAAATAAAACATATTAATAAAAAATAATTTACTATAATAAGTATAAAATAATATGGTAAAGTGTAAAATTTTAATAATTATATCATAAGTAATAAATAATTATAATTATTTATTACTCTGAAATCAATATTTATACTATATTTTAGCATAAAAATTATAAAACGATATTCAAATTTCTATCCTAGATAAAATTAAAGTAATTTTCACTTTTATTGTAGACAAAATTCATTAATAGTTATATTTTTGTTTACTTAACCTATAGATCAAATGTAGTGACTGTATTATAAGACAAAAAATGTAGAGGCTTCATAAGTTTTTTTTATTCGGAGAGGCTGAACAAGTTTAAGTAAAAAAGAAAAAAACATTCTTTATTGAAAAACATTTAATATATTTAAAAACGATTCATATTTTTTTTTAACTAATTAAACCTATTAAAAATATGTATTTAATGTCTTTTAATATGCACCGAATGCACTAGATAAAAATTGTATTAAATTAGATTTTATCTAAATATTTAGTAAGTAATTTTCCATTTACGCAATTTTGATTATCGTTGATATTTAAAGTCATATAGTGTGTTCTTAAAAATTAAAAAATAAATAAATGAATTTTTATAATACAACACTCACATATATCTACCATGTTGATAAAACTTTTTATACAAAATATAATAAATTTTTAAATAATATATTATTTTTTATAAAATAAGAGATTCTGATTTTAGTCTTTTTAAAATATTTTTATTTTAAATTTAGTTATTTATTTATTTTTATTATTAAATAATATAATTTATTAATGACATAACAATAAAATTATTAACTCATTGACTTACTTATTGATAAGAGATTTAAACACATAATTTAAAAAATTAATATAATTGTACTCCTTAATAACGTGACAAATTAATTAATTATTATTCTCATTATTATATCATTCATTAAAGTTGTTATTTGATAATAGAAATTAAAATAAATAAATTTTACATACTAAAACAAAAAAATTAAAGAATTAAAATAAAAATACTTTAGTTTTTAAAGATAAAAAATTATTAAAGCCTATAATAAATAATAAAATTAAGAGACATATTAACATTTGTATGAATCCAATTTTACTCATCAAATATGTGTAGAAAAAAAATGTAATAATTAAATTTTTTTAATTATATTGATTAATTAATTGACTGCACTAAAATATGAGAAATATATTTACTTGAAAATAAAAATTTTGTTAAAACACATTAATTGTCAATTGATCAAATATTTTTCATTTTTAATATCATATTGATTCGAGACACTATTTGAAGTGCAATTCACATTGTAGATGTTCTAATGGAAATAATACTCATTTCTTCATGCATGCATCTATTGAATAATCTACCTAAAGTTTCTATCAATTTTAAGGAAATAAATGTTAAATGATGTTACTATCATTTCAAACTATTTTAATTCACAAAAAAACATATTTCACAGCATATCGATTGATCGTTATTGAAATGTGAAATTTGCATTCAACAAGAGAGTATGAATTAAAATTGAATTTATATCAAACATGAAAGGTGTATTATTACAAAAAAACTAATTCAACTCATCTTCTCTACATTTTTGCTTGTCTTTATTAATCCTATGTAAACTTTATAATTTTTCAATATTCACCTTCAAGTCTAACTCAATTGGTCTAGTTGTGACTTGTGTACCATAATGTATAAGTCTTGGACTATCTCTACTTCATTTTGTATTTATACTCAAGTGACCTTTAGAAGCTAAGGTTTTATACATATTTATATCATTTTTAGCTAGCCAAGAGATAAAGTTGATTATCTCTTGAGATTATGATTTAATAAAACTTTATGATGTAACAAATATTCATTATTTGTCTAGATCAATACATGTTAAATGGTGTCCAAATTTGATTATTTTTTTATCAAAAATAAAAAATTTGATGAATGAAAAAGAATGACTCAACAAAGATTTGGAGTAAAAGCACAAATGACTAAAAAGTCATTGTTTCTAATAGAAAAGTTAAAGATAATGATAGTTTTAGTTTTCGCAACACTGAAAAAAGATGGCAATAAAGACTAAAATAGATTAATTTAACATAGTTTTTGAAACTTGATGATGAAGTTTCATCAAACATTGATCATTACGTGCAAGATAATGCAAATGATTGTTACGAGATATTTAATTAATAATGTTACGTGGCACATCAAAATTAGACCATTACATTTGTCTTGTCTTCCAACATATAAAACACAAAATTATATTTAGATTTAAACTATGATATTTTCAACAAGTAAAGATAAAGAAATCAATATTAAAATCAAAAGAAGTTTTTCAAACTTGAAGACATAACAATGATACCTTAATGACATAAACTCAACTTCTAATTCCAAAGTCTAACAAGAGAAAAAGAATGACAGTGACATACAAGAATCTTCAATCAATAAACCAAATTTTTAATTCCAAGACTACAACATGAAGGAATCTACAAACTAAAGTTTTAGTATTAAGAGTGAGTGCAATGTTTTATTGCAAGTGTTTTAGTTTTAGTATAAATAAGGAGTCCCCACAAATGAACTAGCACCTAGTATTTTCAATTTGTATTTTGCATCCTTTTGTGAGTTTATTGTGAGTATACTGAGTTTTATTTTTTCTCTCTTGTATCCAAGTATTTTATAACTTCTCTGTTGTAATAAAATAGTGTCCAAGTTCAACTAAAGTTGCTACACAAGTCTATGTTGATCAAGTTCTTTGAAGTTGGTACTTCTCTTGTTAGTCTTTTATATTGCTTCTAATTTGCATAAGTTGACTTTCCAGCTTCTCTATCTAATATTGTTATTATATTAGTTTCATATAACTTTCTTACAATAATTGTTTGTTTGATTTGAGTATTAATTAAAACAAAAACCATTATACCTTACGTTCTATCTAATTATAATATTGTTTTAATTATAATTTGTATAATCAAATTTTAATTTGGGTTGTGTAATCTAATTTTCTTTTAATTAGTTCTTTGTAACACTTTTCTATAACGCCTAAATATTAAAGTAGTTTGATTATTTTGCTAAGTAATAATAACTTGAATTCTCTTAAACCCGCCATTCTCTTTTTCCAAAATAGAATATCCTTCCGCTCCTGTATTAGAGCCTAAGTTGCGAGGAAGACTCAGGCTTTGTGTTCAGATTTTAAAGTTAAAAATATCAAGTTATTTTTTAGTCTTTGATAGTGTTAATTGAAGTAGTAAAAATTGTTAAGACATTGGTCATCTTCCAGGATCAATGGTCTTGGTAATTAACATAGAAAGAGTAGCAAATTCATTGTCAACTAAGTTAAAAAAAAAAAAAAACAGATGTGATCTCATCACAAACAACATTAAAAAAGAAAATATAAGAAAATCTTAATGTGTTTGATTTATCATTTGCACCCTTGCAAATATGGAAAAAGAAGCACTTTATTGGATTGAGATGAATCAAATTATTTTAAGAATTATTCTCAACATTCAATTTTTTAAAAATTTAATAATTAAAATCCTAAACCCTAAAATAGTTATTTTATACTCTAACTTCTAAATATTTCTTTTTAAAAGTAATTTCCACATAAATAGTCCCGACTAAACATGCGATAACAACTCCAACTTGTTCATCCAACAAATAAAACTATGTTGAGCTTGAATTTCAGAATTCGACTCCTTATTCGAGTAAATGGATCAGACCCTAGAAGCAAAAATATACATCACTAGAAAGGAATAGTATCTTAACAGAGCATCAGAAAATCCATAAGAGATGAGCAACTTGGTACAAGAACTGCAGCCATATAATGCTCGAGGTTCTTCAGTACAACTAAATAAAATAGTTTGTGATCTATTACATCACATCATTTTATTCCACATCTCTTGCCGTGCTGCAAACCTGTCATCTCAAGTGCTATATCAAGTAGCACTTTCAGACTAAGAGCTCTCTTTCTCATACACTTCACTGGCATATTTCCAATTAATAACTTTCCAAATGTTCTTCAGATAGTCCGGTCTAACATTCTTGTACTGCAATAAGAAAACAGGCATACATCAGAAATTATTTTGACAACAGATGTGCATCTAAGAATCTCAGAAAGTGTGTTCTGTGTGTTTCCTTTTTCTTTTTCTGGCCAAACAATAGCACGATGGGTTTCAACATATGCAAGTGATGAAATGACACAAATTTATTTCCAAACCACGCAGTCACTAATGGATCACCAAGTTCAAAATTTTACCTGTAAGTAGTACGCATGCTCCCAAACATCAACACCAAGTAATGGAACCAAATTTGGTCCCTTGGTAACCAGTGGATCCTGCAAATAAAATGTTCAAAATTACATCTGAAAATTAATAAACCAGAAACAATTTGTATGCACAGAGCAAAAGCATGATCTGCTAAAGCTCAAAAAACTGACATGAGGCTTGAGAAAAGATGAAAAACTTTAATAAGTTCCTCCCCTTCTCTCTAGTTTACATTATAGCAATCTTTCTATATCCTGAACAACACCGTTAACATTTGTAGAAGTCCTCCACATTCCAACAATGTCACTCAATTTTAAATGGGTCCCTATACTCAGTTTTTTTAAATTTGGAATTCAGTCCTGGTAATTTTATAAATTTGTAATCAACCTGTAATCATTAACCACTATAACTTTACTAAAACTAAACTGATATTAATAAAACTTCCCTTGCAGTCTTACCAGATCTAGAAGAAAAGGAACATAGACCAAATAGCTTCTGTGCCCTTCCACTATAAGTTAGTCATGGATTCAGAGGGTAGATATTAAACAGAGCTAGAGAGAAAAGGTTCACCTGAGGTCTCTTGGTGTTAAGGTGGTTGAGTCTAGACCAATAAAGTGAGTGTAGTGGCTGAAGAGCCAGATCAGAAAAGCATAAAATAGAAGACATCAGGACAGAGTGAATCAAGAGTTCAGAGAGATGAAGCACGGAAAATCTAATTAGATATGGTGGCAGGTGGCAGCAGGTCTTCCTGAGGTTAGACTTGATGTAAAAAAAGATGAGAACTTGAGAGATTGCTGTCTTAGAAATTAGAATGAGAGAAAATGAACATAAATAAAGAGACCCCAAAAAACAAAACGGTGGCAGGACAAATAAACACTGCTGGTGTACAAGATACAAATAGTTCGATATGCATACAATACATTTTGTCAAGCAGGCAAAATGTTCTTTACATAGACATATAAGAATTTATGGTGGTAGGTTAGGACTTGACTATAAATTTAATAAAATGTATATAAGGACCCAATTCCAAATAAGAAAAAGTATAGCAACCAAATTAAAAAGGTGAGCAAACTTGTAGGGACTATGTATATATATATATATATATATATACTTATAAATAAACTCAACCTCAAAAGTCCAACCAAGTTTACAGTGCCATATTACAATAATAACGCATTGTTTAGAGCATAACCTACTTCAAAATGTCAATTGAATTAACTAAAAAAGCTCAGAGAAGCAATACATACTTGATTGTTGAATCTCATTGATTTAACATACAGAATATAGACTACTTGTAATAGCAATATAACATAAAAGGATCTTAAATGGTGTGACATAATAATATATAACAGAAATACAAAAAGGCAAAATTGGAGACCAAACTAAAACAACTACTTTCATTAACTAACATTTTTGTTAATATGCTATTGCTGGTCTAAGTAGCCTCCTGGCATCATATGGAAAAGGGGGAAGGGCATTGAAGGTGGAAGGGGGTAGTTTACCTGGTTGGCAGTGGTTTCAACCACAAGCCTCTTCAACTCTTTGTCCAGACCAAGCCACTGGCAAAGCAGTAAAAATTAAGTAAAAGGAAACAGTGCATTTCAAATAAGTAATAACTACCAAGACATTAAGCTCTAATGATATGCAATATGCTGGGGATGTCAGAATCAGCACAACTCACCACCCATCCAGACCCCTGTAGCGCTGCACCTTCTGCATTAATTTTTTGTATTAATGCTTCAAAAGTGCCAAAATGAGTGTCAATAGCCCATCCCAGTGAACCCTTGGGTGGTTCACCACCTCCTTCCTGCAAAAGGGGTGAAGAACTAGGTAAAAGAACCACCAAAGACAAGAGACTTCCCATAAAACAAGTTCAAGGTAAAAACTTACACGAACAGGAGCTAGATTTTTCCAGAAAATAGAATGGTTGATATGACCTGCAATAAATGATTCTTAGTTGTACATGAACTAAATTAATCAATTTTAAACATCATGGAAAATATATCCTTGCTTCAGCAGTAAAAGGTTTGTTTGATTCATTTTAAAACCAGGCATAATTTCTCACAAAGGCTAAATATGAAAAAAGATATAGGTCATGTTTTGATAAGCTTCTCCATAAAAACTTATAAGATGAATTGGGCTTTTCCCATAAGTTAAAATCAACTTATGTAACTCAACTTTTGGCAAATTAGACGAGAGAACTTCTATAATAGTTAATTGCACAATTAACATATACTGATAAAAAGTTCATAATTTACTTATGGGAAAAGCCAAATCATTTTACATTTTTTATTTTCTTCTTCTAGAAATACTTATAAAAAACAAGACTAAAAAAAAAACAAAAACTTCCAGATTACACCACAACGACCATCTCAATGTTAATTCGCATCAACCAATCCATCCTACTACAGACATTAGACACCAACCACCCTCTTCTGTTTCCAGGCAAAAAATTTGACATACACAAAAGTACCCTAAGATCCATGTTGCACAGGAACTGGTATTGGGTAAAAGACGGATATGCTGTTCGTTTTAAAAATTTGGTTCACTCGAGCACGGATATGTTATCAATTTTAAGTATCTGCGCATCAGTGCCTAAGCGACAAAACAATATATTACTCTCACTAATTACTACCAGCGTCACAGCAATGTGTGAAAAAAAATCACCAAAAAAATGTAAACTAATCCCTCATCCACAACAACCTAAATTAATCCACTATTAACTATCCAGGAATCGATTTAAATTCAATAAAAAAAATCACGCAGTTGACGTAATTTAAAATCAATACACCAAAATTAAAAAAAGAAAAACGGAAGCAGACCTCCGCCATTGAACTTGATGGCATTCTGGAGCTTAACGATGGCAGAGGAATCTTTCTTGGTGATGGCATCTTGAAGCTGCTCGAGGGCCTTGTTGTAGTTGGTGATGTAAGTCTGGTGGTGCTTCTGGTGGTGGAGCTGCATGATTTCGCCGCTGATGGCTGGTTCCAGTGCGCCATAGTCGTAATCCAGATCGGGTAACGTGTACACGTGCAACCCGCGGGAATGATTAGCTGCTGCTGCTATGCCAACTCCGATGGGCTTCACGTCGTTGTGGACAACCCAGGCTAGGGTTTTTCTGCTCAATAGGGCTCGCGCGGCCATCGCGAAAGAAAATCGAGCCTCACACTTCTGCAACACCTCTACAGTCGAGGATTCGATGACGATAGAGAGGTGGAGTTCAGTGGATTTATAAATGAAATATTTTGCTGAAAACTAAATAAAATAATAATAATAATTTTGTTTCTAGTTATAAATACTAGTCTATTTAATACATATTGAAGAAAGCAATTCAATATAAAATATTGTTTAAGGAAAATTTAAGTATATGCTTTACTAATTAAAATTGAAAATTTAAATTGAATAAAATTAGTTTTTTTTATTAATAATATTTCTAAATAAACGTAGTGATTGAATAATGGAGAGTGTACACGCGTGCACAAGAGAGCGCAGTCTATGTGGAAGATTGTTACTTGAAACGGTGGGTGAGTATCAGTGGGAGCCTTACAGCACACCACCAGCACCAGCCGACGGCATTAAAATTTTCCGCTGTGGCTCCTATATTATTTTATTCAGGAAACAACTCACCAGTTTAGCAGGTAAATAATAATATAATTAATCTTAATATGCTCAACGATCATGCTTTATTATTATTATTATTATTATTATTCATAAGAACGATAATCAAATATATGTATAAAGATTTATAACAATTTATACTTCTGGTTCTCAAACAAATGAACTAAACCTCTTTGATACACAATCATGCCCTTTTCTTTACAATCAACTTCAACCATAATCGATCACGCCAATGATCTTTCAAAAAAAAAAAAAAAAAAAAAAAGAAAACAATGCTCTCAGGTCAAGTCTGCTTGACAGGAATAAAACTAGTGCAGGAGTTTCACTTTGTACAAAAGTTAGAATAATGTTAACTTTCACTTTATATCCCGGTTATGTTAACTCTTCTAGTGAAGGGTGTAAGTTTTTTTGTGGTGGTACCCTCTAAAGAAGAACCTTTTTTTTAATTTTTGTTAACATGACGTGTCCCGTTTATATGATTGAAAAATGCAACCTGTTTGATTTAAATATAAAAAGCGAATTAGCTAACACGTTAGTGTCTGTCACTCGCTAATTACATTTAACGACAGACATTTTAAAATTATTTTATTTTATCTTCCTAAAACATCATTTTCATAATTTTTTTAGTTGAATAATAAATCATTAAATGAAAATTAGATATATTTAATACTTCTCTAAAAAATAGTCAACATTTCTTTATTCAATAATTAATAAAGTCATTCAAATAGATTATTAGAAGAATTTATATTATTCATTATATCAATTTAAAATAAATAATAAAAAGATAATAAACACGTATTGCATAACGTATACCCTTATTTTTATCCACGTTGTATACTCTTTTAAAAGTTTAGTTAAGCTGAAAAACATAAAAAGAAGCCCAAACATTTTTCAAGAGCCCAATCTACAGCTGCAATCTGGACTGATATCAGAGAAAATTCCAACAGCTAAATGGACCCAGAATTTTCCAACTTAAATAGAGATTTAATAAGCCCTCGTCAAGGTTCTAGAAATAAGATTCTAGAAATAAGAAAGTATTTCCTATTCAATAATAGAAACAACTTATATATATATATATATACATTTATATGATAAACACTAAATGAAATATTTAATTATTTACCCAAATATAGCCTTAGAAATAGATGTTCCTATTCCTAGAGTCTGATTTTTTTACTTGTTTTTCTTTTCATTTTGTTAGCTTCTTCTTCATTTCATCCACCCATAAACATATCTGACACGCCCTTTTAAAGTAGACAACAAAAAAAAGGCAAACTCCACAGTGAAATGAGTATAAGAAACCTTCATAGTCCTATCCTAACAAAAATACCCGTAAGTTTTAGTTTATCAACTTAAAAAACTAAAAAAGATAGAAGGCACGAGTAAGCTTCAAGCCAGTGAGAACCATATAATGTGGTCCTGATGCTTCGAATATGTTCAGTTTCTAAAAATAATAACGACTCGAACAAATTACTACATTTAGTATAGGAATACAAACAGAGGGAAAACAGAGAAAATAAGAGTGATAAGGAATTACTAGTAGGTGTTTAATGTTATTCAATACAAGAAAAAGTTTGAATATCTATATAAAATCATAAATGTAACACAATATGAAAACATCTCCAAGAAATGTATGTTACTATAAAGACATATTTGTTGGCCAATAGAATTACGACATGGCCATGTACTTGTTCCCCTCCCTAATATTGTTTGTCGGCAAACGATTAATAAAAGTATTAGACTAAAACTACTCAGAAAAATGACTGGAACATGCATTTGGTAGCACCTCCACTTCCTAATTCCATATGGATTATGGGTGTTAACCCTCTATAAGGACTATAACTGTTCCTGACAATGCTATAAAAAAGCTTAATTAAACATTCTAGTCTTTGCTCTTGCTCCATACAGGGGACATTTGTCTTTGACCGACATTAGCACTCCCAATTGAACTTCCATTTTCCACATTAATCAGAGGATCAGATTCATCTTCTCTTGCCTGGAAACATTAAGAAGAAACAGGATGACAGAATGTACTAGTAAATGATTGTGACAATGCAAAAACTCAAGACACCCGCAAAGTTGGCCAGTTAAACAAACCTGGGATGATTGTGATGCAGCTTCAACAGCTTTTTGCTGATTCTCAAGAGTGCAATAGTAGGAATATAGAATCATCCCAATCATGGCTATCAAAATACCCAGTATGTTTCTCCAACTAAATGGGTCTCGGAGTAGTATATAACCAAATGCCAATACAAGGCATGTCTTCAGGTGTCCAAGAACCTGATAGGTGACTGGAGATGTCTTTCCAATAACAAGAAACGTACTGAAATTGACAGAGATGGAGATGAGGCAGGACAGAATTATGAAAACCTGCAATGCACAAAGAAACAGTTGAGAACACATTAAAAAGAAAAAACAAAGAGTTGGAACTTGGGAAGACTATTACCGTCACTTGTGTAGTATACTTGAAACCAAATACATTTTGGTTAGTCAAAAGTTTATCAAGATATGGACCAGAGATTAACAGGGTTGCTGCTTGATATGGACATGATTGATACAGAAGCTGGGTGGAAGAAACCTTGAACTTCTTCTGGATAGTATTTGTCATCTAAAAGCCACTAATTAAGGACGAACACCCAAAAAAATGATAGCACCAGAAAAAAAAAATAAAACAGGCAACAATCGTTGTAAAGCTTTCAAGTGCAATAAAAAGTTATATTTTCTCCTAATTATGTTCCAATAACATAAATGACAGTCTCTAGATACTTATCCAAATACAAGCAAAGAGAGAAAGAGGACTTCCAGGCCAAAATGAGGCTCTGCATGCAAAGTATTGCACATTTTAAACAAGAAAACCTAAAAAAATACAAAGTAGTGAGTATGATTAGCTCTTCCACCAGCTCATGTACCTCGGAGCAGAAGATAATTGTTTCAAGTGCCAAGGGCAAACACAACATTTCTTCTCCTTTATAGTTAGCAGCATAATATTTTCTAAAACCAATGTATATGGTTAACAAATAGTGCATATAATATATGCCGCAGTGGAAGATGTTCAAGATTAAGTCCCCACTATATATGTTTCTATTCAATCTATCACAAAAATTATCTCACAGCATTACTAAAAAATTTAGGTGTTAATGCAAATGAAAATTATTTTTAGGATACAATCTGAGCAACACAAGTTGTAATCACTGCAAGCAAAGATAAGAAAGAGCCCAGAGCATTGAGCTGCAAATCTGTGACAGTAGCAATCCCGACACCCAAAAGCAGGATACTAAGGGAAAATTGAATTCTCTTACTGCAATAACATGAAAAGAAAACAATTAATATTATTTAAGGAAAAACTACTAAAGGAAGCTAAACTCAGACATTAAAAGGAGCATAACAATTAGATGCAATCATACTTCTGGTCAAAACAATGAGCGAGAGAAAGAGAGATAAAAAAAATAAGAAAAAACAAAATAGTGACCATTACATAATTATCATTTCTATATCCACACCCAAACAAAAAATAAATCATAGTATTGATAGGAAGCTAAATGGAACCTGAATCTCTTCCCAAGGAAAATGGTCTCCAACAATACAGTACAAGGAATGATTGCCAGCTTAGTCATCTGAAAAGGAATATCATAGAGATGTTTTAGTCAACAATAAACATATGAACACATGAGAAAAACAGAACCATAACAAACATACTTGATAGAAGCCAACGGAATTGAACCCCAGGCTCAAATTTAAAAGTCCAATTGAAATCCCATTCAAAATCCCAAATCCCATTACAGCTTTCTGCTCAAAAGGTTTGTGCTCAAAGAATCTCATTTTGAGCGCCACATGAAGAGAACAAAATGTGACAAGCAGATGCCAGCTGGTCAAAGTTGTAGCTGCATATCAAAAAGCACAAATTTCAAAATCTTATAAATCTCAGACAGTACATTAAAATGTAAACATGGAAGCTCAAATTTGCATATAGCATGGAAATAACCTGAACAATTATCATACACCACATTTCAGAGGAGACAAATTTACCTTGTTCATGAATAGAACTGATAATAGGTAATTAAAAACCACATAATGCTAAGTGATGTCTAATGTTTAGGCACTTCCACAAAAATTAATCACTAATTATATTCATTATGTGGCAACTATATCTTATCCACATTACTCAGCAGCTGTATTGATTTAGAAAAAGAAGTAAAGAAAATAAAATCCTTAACTTAGTAACGCCTAGCGAATAAGACAACAAATGATACTTCCAAAGAGGCAATATTTTATTTAGAAAAAGAAAGGATACCAACAGATCCCGTCACATTCCCACAAACAGTATCTAGGAAACTAAATTCCAAGCATAAAGGCAAACGATAAATTGTAACATTTGACAAATCAAATCTCCAACTAACACTTCTAGTTTTACTAAAGCCATAAGCAGTTGAGTTGGTGGAAAATGATTGTTAACCAAGAGTGAAAATGAAACACATATCCATTTCCACCTTCTCATGTTTATGTCAAAACAAGCAAGTATAATGTAATTTTCATTCCAAATCCTCCACCGAAATAACCAACTAAGTACACCCTAGGTGACCACATAGCCTAGATCACTAGCACAATAAGTAACAGCAAGTACAATGGAGCAATTTCCAAGTTCCAACAAAAGATGCAAGAGGGAAGGGAGGGTCAAAAACCTTCAATTCTAATAGCACGAATGAGATCACACAAACACAGATAGAACAAATAGATTAGTAAAGAAGGAAATGAAAGACACAATACAAATAAGTTGCTAAAATAAAAAGCAAAAGAAGAGTATAAACTTGCAATAATCCGAAGGGGGAAGTTAAGTTACCAAAAATGAAATGCAGTGAACTCATCAGCGCCTTATTGCAAATCACAATGGACACAGATGAGACCACAGAAAGAGTCAACGCGCCCACCGTCCCCAGCTGAAAACGTTCTCCCTCACCCATCTTTGTCCTTGCTCTAAAACCTGAAAAACAAAAAAGAAGCATTCCCAATTTCAAAATATCAGAAGAGGAATCAGACAACACACGAATTACAACAAGAAGCAAACATCAAAAGCAGAATCAGCCATACCCAGAAGAGAAAACAACAACTTTTACCCACCTAGACGCCGACAGCGGAACTTAGGGAGAGAATTGACTCAATTGAGCAAAAAGGGGTTTGCGATTTGGGATAGATTTAGATCGAATCAAAGGTTTAGGGTAGAAAGAGAGTGAGTGGTTAGTGGTGAAGTAAGTATGAAAGGAAGGTGAAGCGGAAAAGAGTATCTAACAAACTAATAACGGAGAAGAATTATGGGAAGGAAGAGGAGGAGGAAGATGGTGATTTTGTTGCCGTTGAATGGAATGGTTCGTGAATGTCAATTATTATTATTTTATGATATGAGTAGGCTCTGGTGAGTGAGGAAGCTATGAAGATTTGGTAGTAAAACACAAATGAATTAGATTAATAGAAATGGGGTTTGGTAATGGACGCACTTCATTAATGGCTTCAGATCCATCGTCAAACCCAACTTTGCTTTCAAGAGAAATGTTAGGGACACCAGCACACTACTCTGTCCGACACTTTCTTTTAACAAAATTTAATAGATTTAACTATTATTAACGACAAAAATTTATGATGGATCATAAAATTAATGAATTTTAACTTATTGTAACATCCTATTTTTTTTATACAATAAAATTATATTTTAAAAAAAAAATTAA
>JAMLFT010000698.1:0-37693 GCA_026544285.1 Pachyrhizus erosus | reverse complement strand
GGAGATCTGACAAGAAACCTTCCCCCCCCCCCCTCCCCCCCCCTCCCCACCCAAATGACCATGAGCAGAACACCACAAAGAAGCTAAAAAAACTACTCAATCCCAAATGAATTCAATCGAAGATGGTTGTCCCAAGAATTCTAGCAATTTCTTTCCAATTGAATACACTAAAGAACTGCAGCTTGAGAATGCTGCCAAACCGTTTGGCACTTCAAAATTTTTGTGTTATTTGATTGGAGCATACCTGTACTATCATTAGCCTAACATTCTAAAGTCTTACTATTCCTAGTTTAATTACTGGTAACTGGAATGGTTATAGTTTACACATCAGGAGGCATAAAATTTGAGAATGCGTTAACTAGGCTTCCTTGCAGATGAACATTGCTGGTTTCTTTATTTATTAATTCTTGAATCATTGATATGATATTCATAAGAAAATTTAAAAGTTGAACTTGTTTCTTGTATAGATTGTAGGTCTAGATTGTAGCAATGCGATTCTATGCTCTGCAAAGGTTTGTTATTATTCTTTCATCTCCTGTTGTTTTGTCCAGTTTATGATTTTACATTATATTATTCTCCCTCCGTCCGTATTTTTAAGATATTGTTGACTAATTTACGCATAAATTTAGATATTAACATTAAATTTGTCTGTAATTATAATATTTTTTCAAATTTGTCCTTAACATTATTGGAATTAATTATAATTTTTTTTTCACTTAATGAGAGCCTATTCATCTTCTCCATTTTCTATTGGAGAAAGAAAGAGACAATTTAGAGTAACATTCAATTACTCCTATTATGAATTAAAATAAATAAGAGTATTTTAGTCAAAAAATATTTAATACATAAGACAACTGAAATAAAGTCTTCTAAAAAGGGACAAAAAAATTCAAATCAATGTCTTATAAATAGGGACAGAGGGAGTAATAATACGTAATATATACATGTTGCTACATAATGAAGTTACTTTCTGTTGTAGGAAGGAATAGGTATAATTGATATTCTCAATGCCATTGTTACAAGAATTCCCCCACCTGAAGATACATCTAAAAGACCATTGAGGACTTTAATATTTGACAGGTACTCTTCATTTTTTTCAAATGTTAGCAAACTAATCCATTTGATCATATATGCTGGCAACACACTATTACACTGGATTCAGATGGATTATCATTTAAGATTTGGATAACATTGATACCATGAAATAATTTTAAGGTCCCTACAAGCTAAAAATGATAACATGGACACTTCAACTGAGACTAGGTAGACTTATTGTAAAGTTCAAGGTAATTTCCATTTCTAGGGTTCATCCTATACTTAGCTAATTCTTTTGCCAGGTAGTTTGTTGTTGTGTACTTAGCTTAATGCAAGTTCAGAGTTACTGTATGCATCTAGTTGCTATACGATTACTCTCTCTACACAGACATCCTTAGATGCAATAATTTTCTTAAAGATGTGAAATATTTACCAATTTTGTTAAATAGCCGTTGTAGCCCCGCCATAACACTATAATGTGGCATTTTTTGACCCCTCTGCCATTGGCAATTTGTGAAGGAAGGCCTGCTATGGCAATGTCATAGGCTGCAATGGCGTGTTTATAGGGAATTTTGGCCTTCCCCGATATTCTGCCATCTGCCTTTGATAACCTTGGTATTTACAGATAAAATTCCTTTAGCATGTATGGCAGATTAACCCACCCCCCTTCCAGCATGTAGTATCACTAATATTCTTTTACATGTGGTATTTATCCTTCAGGCACTCGTATTTATTATTTCTTTAAATGCAGCTATTATGATCCATATAGAGGTGTTATTGTATACTTTCGAGTTGTAGATGGGACTATAAAGAAAGGTGACAGAGTTTATTTTATGGCTAGTGGGAAGGTACAGTACCTTTCCTATTTTTTATCCCATATTTTTGCAGCAAAGATTTAGTTTGGTGGTGATGAACTGTCAGTATAGTTGCCTGTTCATGATTTCAATCAACATTCATTAAATCTTTAATATGACTGCAAACAAATTCAAACAAGTTCTAGTCTATTTTGGTAAAAACTTGGCCATTGTGGTGACCACTAATATTATCTGCACTAATGTGATTACTAAATTACAGGATTACTTTGCTGATGAAATTGGAGTTTTGTCTCCCAATCAACTACAAGTTGAAGAATTGTATGCTGGTGAGGTAAAGTAATACTTCTGAATGGTTTAATTAGCAGGTTGATATATTTCATATTGCTTATGGTATTTTTGGTTTGTCTATCCCCTCCTCCTTTCCACAAGTTATCCTATGTTCACTTCCTATGAGATAAAGGAATTAAAAAAATGACATAATGGTTATGACAAGACACAATGCTTTCACTATGAGATGAAGGAATTAAAAAATGGCACTGGTGTATTGTTTCTCCTGAGTAACTCTGTCTGTCTGTGCATATTTTTTGCTGGCAAGACAATTCTGTTCAATGTTAAATTCATCATTGTCATTTTTATTCTCTAAAGAAAGATAAAATAAACATTTTTTTATTCATTCTGAACTTTGGTATCATGTGTTGTGCTTTAATAGGTGGGCTATCTATCTGCATCAATAAGAACAGTAGCTGATGCTAGAGTGGGTGATACTATTACTCACTACAGCAGAAAGGCTGACAATTCACTCCCTGGATATGAGGAAGCCACTCCTATGGTGTTCTGTGGCTTGTTTCCTGTTGATGCTGACCAGTATTTATCTCTTGCTGATTGTCTTCTTTCTTGAGCAAAAGAATTGTATTGTTACTCTTGAATGTATCTGGAATTAATCATATTACTATTTGTTGTCAGATTCCCTGATCTGCGTGATGCACTTGAGAAGCTGCAACTCAATGATGCTGCACTGAAGGTTATACTGTTATGTTGAAAAATAGTGCATCTTTTGTTTCTAGACTTTTGCCAATGGACCATAATTTGCTTTTTTCTATATATGCTATCATCTGTTAGTTGTAATTTGCTATTCAATTATGGTTTTTCTTGATTTAGTTATAGTAGTTTTTTATCAATTCAATTTTGTCTCGTAACTGTTTGATGTTTATTAAATTATTCAGTTGTATTTTTGAATTAGTTTTATCCATAAATCAGCCAGTCATAAAGTCTTTTTGAGCTACACCATTGGAGATCCGCATGCACAGTTGCTTTTGACATTTTATGGATTATAATATATATTTTTTATCTATCTTAAGTTTGGCACCAAACATATTTTTTCTTATATATCCAATTTTCTTACAGTCAAGCTGACAATGGAAGGATTAGTCATTAATGATTTGAATATTTCAATCTCTTTTCTGGTTTACAGTTTGAACCTGAGACCTCAAGTGCCATGGGATTTGGCTTTAGATGTGGGTTTCTTGGTCTTCTTCATATGGAAATTGTTCAGGTTCGAATTTGTTGAAGCATCTACTCTTCAAATCTTGTTGAATGTTCTTATATGGCATAATTCCCAGAAATATGATTTTACATTTGGATTAACTTTGGAAACCTGGTCTTATCTTACAAGCTCCTTACATTACAGGAGAGACTTGAAAGAGAATACAATTTGAGCCTGATAACAACTGCTCCAAGTGTTGTGTACAGAGTAAACTGTGTAAATGGTGATACTGTAATTTCTTCTCATTCCTAAGCTCCCTTTCTATGTAATACTTTATTTTGGTGAACTGTTCATTAAAACTGAATTTCCTCTATTTTTAATATATGTCATATTAACACCATCATTTTGTCTGAATCACAAAATTCTCCAAGGTTGAATGCTCAAATCCATCTTTACTTCCTGAGCCTGGAAAAAGGAAATCAATTGAGGAGCCATTTGTTAAGGTTATTTCTTGCACTTTGTTCTGTTTGTTGTTCATCTTGTTCAGTTAGGGCTAAACATTTTAATTCATAAGTTGTGTGTGTGTGTTTATTGTCTATATTTGGAATTAATGTAGTTGTGTACAGATTGAGATGCTTACACCGAAGGACTACATTGGTTCACTTATGGAACTGGCACAAGAAAGAAGAGGGCAGTTCAAAGAAATGAAATTTATTGCTGAAAATAGGGCATCAATCACCTATGAATTACCATTGGCAGAGGTGATCTCTTGCATTAGTTCTTGTCAATTGACCCTAAAAACTCGTGGTTCTGTTTAACTAGTTTTGGCTTTCAAGTATCTGAATCTTTTTGAATGTCAATTTTGTAGATGGTTGGTGATTTCTTTGATCAGTTGAAGTCAAGAAGTAAGGGTTATGCTAGTATGGAGTATACATTTGTCGGGTAAATGTCTGCTAGAGCATAGTTTATTGATAATATTCACATACGATTTTGTCGGCTTACAAGATACTGTTGACTATTGTAGCTGTCCCTGATTATGTAGTGTAATCAGGGTAGTTTTCATAAATAAATAAGACATATCTAATGTCTAGGGATTATAAATTAATGCAGACATTGCCACATTTGGATTAGCTTCTAGTCATGGGAGCTTTCCAACTGTAAAAACTAACCATTAAGACTTTTCTAAGGTAAGAATGATAGGCTTTCTTAAGTCTTAAGTTAATAGCTGCTTATGGAGAAGTTAGATGAGAGAGTTCTAAAAAAGTTGAGGTGCATAAATTAATTTTAACTTAGTATGTGCCTGAATTAGATGTTTTTAGAGATTGTTTCAATAATTAATTATAGATATACCTGATTATTGTTATAGTCAATTACGTAAAATAAATTTTATGTTTGGATGTTATAAGGTGCAAAGTGATTTTTAGATAATCTATTTCGTTTGAATTGCCTAAAGTAATCATTGGTTTAGTAAAATTACATAAAAGGGCATGGAATTTTTCATACTGGTTTTTTTATTTGAATTATTTAGTGGTAGGGATAAAATGAGAAAACAGAAGTTAGCTAGAAAATAATCTGAGATCTTTCTCATTTGAAAAAAAAACTTTTTCATTTGTAATAGAAATAAACAATAATGTTATCAAATAGAAAACAAGATTATAAACAGTTTTTTTTTTTTTTTTTATGGAAGCAGATTATAATCTCCAAAAAACAATCCAATCCTAACACACTTTTATACAAGAATTTTAATTCATTTTATTTTCTTTTCCTCTAAATGTTTATTGAGAAATTTATCCAAATTGGTGATTTATCATCTTGTAAATGCAGTCATAGCATGTCACATAATTGTAGAGTATATTGCTTCATATACCTTGAACTCTGCACCAGAAGAGGATGACTTTTTTTTAATATTTGAAGTTCATAATACTTTTATGTTCAATTTTAAAGTTATCCTTGCCTTTTATTAAATAAAATCATAGTGTTAAGTATGAACTGAGAAGGTTGTCTTTCCAAAGATTCTCCTAGTGTCTGTTTTTTTCTTTTGGTGAATAGATTTTCCTAAAGTTCTAATGCCTTCTGATAATTAATTTTCAGGTACATAGAAAGTAATTTAATTAAACTTGACATACGGATAAATGGTGACTGTGTGGAGCCATTGGCTACAATTGTGCACAATGATAAGGTAACTTATTAGTTCTCTCTTTTTTTGGTCTATACATGGGTTGAAAATAAATATATATCTGGCTATATGTAAATTTCCTGTCAATAGAACTTGATTGTGGATTCCTGAAAATTGAGATATATTAAGGAATCATACTGGTTTGGGGAAATCAGAATTGAATGTATTCATTTTATTTGCTTCTATTTTTCTAAAAAAAGTCTGTTAAAGCATTCTTTAACTCTGATTACAATTGTTTAAATGCAAGTGCTCAGGCATTGAAAAAAAATACAATTCTGTAAAGTAATTTTCACTATCTAAGTCTACCAAATTATACCTTTGCAGGCATTTTGAACTGAAGAGGAATGGCCCATAATTCAGTAATCAGAATAATTTGTCAGACCTGTTATTCTTATTTTATTCAATGAGAATAATAAAAGAGAGTTAGTATAAAAAAAGAAAAAGAACTGTTTTAATTATAGAAAAAATTTAGCTTTAATTTTGGTCTTTTTATTTTTAATGTTTTGAGCATTTGTGTGTAGTATAAATTATTTAACTTGTATCTAGAATCTTTAACAGAGTGGGCATCCTGATATTCGGGATTGATATTAGCTATGTTAGAGATATAAAATAATTCCTCAATTTGGGACATTTGATTCATGACTGATATTAGAGACTTTTATAACCAAATAAGTAGTCAAGATTTTGCTAGTCTCATTCTTCATAATTAGGTTGAATCATATAGCACCAGTAGGCCAGTGCAGTGCATTGCTCATGCTTCAAGCCAAAAGAGTTTTTGCACAAAACATTAGATATAAAATCATTTATGGACCCACACCTAATAGCTTGCTTTGATGTTTGTGATAGTTGATCTGTTATATTTGTTTTAGACCCATGGATCCAAAAATGTTTAATTCATAAGCTGTAAGCTACTTCTGCTGGCATATTTTTTTTAAATGCAGATAGATCTATATTATCTACTAATTAAGAGACTATCTACTGTGTGTTATTTTTTGCTTTTAGTCCCAAATATTCCCCCAAAACTCTATCTGAATGTTTGTCAAAGATGTTTATAAAAGTAAGATAACTGGTATGTTATAACTAGGGCCAATCTACCATGTAAATTTCAAGAAAAAAATTGCGTAGATGTGGTACATTGATTTGGAAGAAAGTGTTGATTTTTGTTGTGTAGTTATATTTTTATTTATTAAAATATGTAACGTCAACTGTTTCTTAGACTGACAAAGTGAATGTGCATAGCAGTCAAATTTGTATAACTCAGAGGAAGAGTTTAGTTGTCCATAGTAGTCTTACCTAGATCGACTGAATTAGTTGGATGCCTATAGTTGGATGGTCCTTGACAATAATAACAACAATAGTTCTATCCCACTAAGTGTGATCAATTACATGGATCACATAATATCATTGGGCTAAAACTCTCACGATATTATTTCCCATGAGACCTCTTCTAATAATTTCCTTAATTGTCCTTCTTAGTCTCTCTTTACCCTTTTTCACTAGGTTAAAAACTATGTGATTCGTTCTCTTCACAGGCGCCTCCCATGGCTTTCTTTGCGCATATCCAAACAACCTTAACTAAATTTTTGTCATCTTCTCTTCGATTGGTGTCAGTACCGATATTTCCTTGTATACAATCATTTCCTACTCTATCTTTTCTTGTGTGGGCATATATTTATTTTAACATTCATATTCTGCTTCTCTTTTTTCTCATGTCTTCCCTTTAAAGTTGTCCTAGATAAAAGGAAAAATGTACAGATTTGATTCAAAACAAAATGGTTTATTTAACTATTTAAACTACTATCTACTTATCAATATATATATATATATATATATATATATATAAACAACAATCCTCGCCCTCCACTTTCCCCATGTCACTGTTAACTCCTATTTTACTACACTACCATCCTACTGTGTTTTTTTCCCTTGCACTTACATCAAGTGCTTTTGCCACTTATTGCAGAACTTGAAGTAAAGAAATATTGCAAGATACTATTTTAATATTTAAAAAACTGTCTTCTGCTTACTTGGTTCAATATTGCTCAATTTTTTGAAGACTATAAGCATGGTTATCAGCACTTAGCTTCCATTTCTAAGGAAATTATGTTTCGCAGATATCTTGTCTGCATAAGCTATGCTTCATGTATTAGGCCACACCATTCTAGTTAAATTTGGCTGCATATCTTGTGATTATACTCTTTAATTTTGACGTCAATAAATTATCAGAAAATCAACAGAGGCTTGTATTTTCAGGCATATTCTGTAGGAAGGGCTTTGACTCTAAAGTTGAAGGAGCTCATACCACGACAAATGTTTAAAGTACCAATTCAGGTAAGGATTGCTTACTCTTTTAATGTTAATTCGTAAAAAAAATCGGCAGTTTCTCTCTCCCTAGTTTTCCTGCTTTAGATGGTCTAACTTTCATTTTGTTGTTTATTTTCTTTCTCTCCTCCTCTGACACAATTATGAAGAATTGCTTTAATTTTGCTAAATGTCATTAAACTAACCATGATAATATATGCTTGGTCTCTTTATTCTAGGCGTGCATAGGGTCAAAAGTGATTGCTAGTGAAGCGATATCTGCAATAAGGAAGGATGTACTGGCCAAATGCTACGGTGAGACAAATGGCAAACCTTAGGGGGCAGTGTCTTGCATAAACTTGCTTAAAAATATTTAAACCATTATTACCATCGGGATGCTTCAATAGTTTTTGGGTTGCTATTCGGGTTTCTCCCCATACTTTAAGAAGACTTCCTGTCCCTGCGGCTCTCCATATTAAAAATGAAATTCCCTTCTCCTCATGTTAATATTTAGAAAATAGAAGCTATGAACGGTATTTTATTTTGTATAGCATCCATCTTTCTTTCACTTTATTTTTCCTTGCCCTGTTCTGATTGTCTGGATTTTCTCTTTGACCTTCTAGGTGGGGATATTTCAAGAAAAAAGAAATTGCTTAAGAAACAGGTAAGATCCAGTATAAATTTACTATATCATTTTATTTATTATTTTCAGGATATCAAAATGGATGTCTAGCTACGAGTATCCGTAGGGTACAGTGATATAAATATATCTGTAGATGTGTGTCCTCGCTTCAGCTTCAATAGTATTTTGCGTTAACAAAGAAAAATGGTTATTATTTCATATTTGCATTGTGGACATGTGAAATTACTTATATGCAATTGATGTTTTAATTCTGATTTATACCTTAGATTGTTCATAATAGTATTATCGTCTATCTCCAACCAGGCTGAAGGAAAGAAAAGGATGAAGTCTATTGGTAAAGTTGATGTTCCCCAAGAAGCTTTCATGGCAGTTTTGAAACTTGAAAAGGAGGTACTATGATTGTGTTTTCGTGTAAGTTGTACCATGATATGACATTGTAAATATGTTGAGAAAATATTAGAATCTTGATCTCTTTTTGTTTGGTATAATTGTTCAATTGGTATTCTATGATTCATAGTTGCATACAAGATTTTGGATTCATTGATAAGTAAAATTGAGTTTAGTTTGATAAAATATTAAAAAGGGTATATTTTTTTATATTATTTTACTAAAAGTTGTTAAAGATGTAAAAGGTTAAATTGTCAAAAAATAGTAGTTAGATTAATGCATATAGGAAAACTCTAAAGCAAAAGCAACAAATTCTTACTTCCATCCAAATTTCAATTCGGAGAGGATCATTTTTACGAAATTTTTACTAAACGTTACAACAAATGCTCAAAGTCATGTTTGAGTTGACAAACCAATATTTGGAGAGTGCAAACGAGTTTTCATAAATGTTGTAAATGTATGTTTATTTGGAGAGTGCAAGAGAGTTGGTCTAGTGGTCATTAAGGTAATTCGCAGGGTGAGAATGTGTTCAGAAATATTCTCGCAATTCTCTTGGCAACTGAAACTCAAAAACTAATGGAGATCTTCTATTGGAGCTCAGTCTGTTTCTGCATCATCAAATTTTATGTAAGTTGGTCAATTCAGTTTTTGAGTGACATCATAATAAACGCTTGTGAAAGTTTTCCGATAAATTTTACCCAGAACAGAAGTACAAAGCTAGTAATGCATAAAAAGAAATAAGGTCAACTGTATATCTTCAAAGAATTTAGTGTTTTACTCCATAATACATTGATCTATAGAATTTTCTTTCTTTCTATTAACACTTGCGCATTTATTGTCCTATTTTAATTCGCTTATTTTACTTTTAATCTTCACTAATGTGACTAATCTCATTTAACTCGTTTAAAATTGGTCCATGTTACATAATTGAAAGGAAACAGTGTAATTAATAAATTGGTATAGTAGTGTAATAAAGACTTGTGATTTTTGAAGAGTCACACATCTAAAATTGGGCTTCTCAAGAAATCTATATCCGAGCATAATATATGATACAGCTGAACTAAATATGCATATTTAGCTCCTATATCCATTCGAGTCTTGGCAAAATAGTTACAAACGGTACATTTTTCTTTTTAATTTCAAAATTTTCAGCACCAATTATATGACCAATGTGAGTATTGTCCTTAAATTCCACGGATCTTTATCGCCATCTAAATCACCACTGCATTAAAAAATTAATCTTCAGTTTTAAGCATGACTCAATGTGGTAATAAGATCATTGGCAAAATCTAAATTTAAAGTAATTGTCCAAGGATTGCGCGAACTACGAAGACAAAAAATTATTCTAGATGATTTAGAACACGTTTGATTAACCATTAAGGTAAATATTTTTAGACGCTTAACGTGTTTTTTAAAAATAAATTCAGTTTTATGACATATTCTATTATTCTCAAAAGCATTTTTATACATTAAAATTTTATTTGCAAATTTAGTTTTATAAAATAAGATTTAAATTATTTTTAAAAACTCAGTTTACAAACCTGTATTTAACTCAAATTTAATTTTGTAAAGTTTAATTGAAACATACAGTTAAAAATTGAAGAGGCCAACAGAACTATACTATACCAAATCAACAATAAATATTGCCTATAACCTTGTACAGCATGACAGAACAAATCTTATTGCAATTGACAGATACTTCATTAAAGAAAAGTAAGAGGAAGGTCTGGTGTGTCCATCCTATGTTACATCGCAACAATTAACTGATGTTCACACAAATGGACTAAACAACTCTGGTTTCATAATCTTATAGCCAAACTAGTAATAGAAGACATTTATTCTTTGGCTTCAAGGAGAGTGTTGAGCTATAAATTTGTAAATATATGTTGCAAATATAATTATTTAAAGAATACTTTGCTATAAATATAATTATTAGGAAAATTTACCAACAATCCATTAAATCAAAAGGTTTATTTCCATTATTAGGATTGTTTCTGTTTCCTTTATTATCTCCCCATATAGTAGTATTAGAAATTTTCGATGAACTAGCCCATCGAATCAAGAGAGAACAAATTCAGTTCTATCATTCCACATTCTTCACAAATGGTAATAATGCATTCTTACAAGGCAGCGCCAACAAGGGACTTGGTGGCAGATCTTACTGTGCCAGCATCACTGTCAGCCTTACTTCTGATGGCCAAGCTTATGAAGTCATAAGAGAAGTTCAAGAATATAATATTCCACTTTGTCTTTATCTGCATGGTGGAATGTCTCAATCCGCGTTACACCAGCTTGCAAAGTCTCCCTGTTTACCGCAGAAACAGGTATTTAAAATCGGAAAGGATTAAAATCACAAAATACAAAAAATAAAAGAGAAATATTAGAAACATACAACACACTTTCTTTCGTTGATTAAAATTTATTAAAAATCACAAAATTTAATAAATCTTACGTCTTATTTAATAATTCTCTATTCTAATTTTATAATTTTCAATAAATTTTACATCTTATTACTTACCCTTTGTTTGCCCACTTCTCTACCAAGTAACCCAACCAAATCTATGATGTGCTCTGAACCAATTTTAAAACAAACCAAAGAAACAGCCAAAAAGGATCAGAGTTAGATTATATACAAGATAAATAAACTGACGATTAAACAAAGCTTTTCACATGGATAGTAATAAGGAGCTAGTTGACAAAAAGCCAGATATCATACTTGGATGTGTTAGTGGCCATGGGGACCAAACAATGCAATAATTTCTCCATCCAATGTTTGATAACTGCTAAAGTTAGCTGCAAGACTCAGACAGCAACCGTGAGGAAAGCAAAAAGGAAAAAGAAAAAGAAAAAAAATTAAGGAGGTTTTCATCTTTGGTTGAAAGTGAAAAGCTTGGAGTAGAGGAAAATTTATTTTTAAGTTGTTCAGCATTTTTAAGCTGGGATTGAGTATAATAGGTGACTAATTGATGTCAACGAGAGGGTTGATAAAGGAGTTAACAACTATTCCCTGAAAACAATTTTTTTCTTTTTTGTCTTTGTTTCTCGTACTAATCTTTAAAACAGGAAGCATGTTGAAATTAAAGTAACAATTTTGCAATTGAAAAGTAAAAATAAGAAATGAAAACAGAAATAAACGGGCCCAAAACTTTCAAATTATTTTATCTATGATTTTTAAAACAAAGCAGTAATAATAGAAAGTATCAGCAGGTAATCATACATCGTCTGCAACATGAAGGGATGGTAATTTGGAGCGCAGAGCTAATTTTATATTACGAGGCAAGCTTTGATATAATGCATCCTTTGTATTTGCAGGCCTAGTGGATCTGGCTACCTGAAAGTGTCAACACCACACCCAGTACAAAGTTAGTAAGACATAAATTTGAACAACTATGAATTAGTACATATAACTACACCTAATTCAATCCAGGAAAATACAAAGGGAATCAGCAGTGAACAAATCATATCCCAATTATCATATAGTCAAGCATAATTGTACGACCTGATCAAAACATAAGAGTCATCAACAAATCATATGTCTAGTTCATGCACCGAGGTTGAGTTTTATCAAGAGATTAATTTATAGGACCACACTTGATGAATGAGTGATCACGAATGTATCGAACAGTTTTTTTTTTTTCACTCATGCATATATATTTCTATCATCTAAATTATTTTATAGGAACTCGGGACTGTTACAATCTAGATCAGGCTATTGTATGCATTGGCTAAAATGTGCTGAGAACTTGATGGAGAACAACTGAATCCATCAGAAGAAAATTTAAGGTATGTTAGTTTGATGCTTTCACAAATTGAGAAGTTTCAACGGCAGGTCATATATGATGTAGCAACCTGAAAGGACTTTAGTATCAGAAACTTGAAAGTACATGGAATTTTCTAGAAGTTAAATGCTGTCAGTGGCAGCCAAATTTATAGAAGTTAAATGCTTAGCCTTACTTCTGATTCATGGTTGAGTTTCCCTCTTAATATTAATGATAAAAAAAATTAAATTTACAGTCTAAACCAATAATCTAAATGTCCAATTGCTTCAAATCTTAAATTAATGGAAGGGAAGTTACAAAGAAGTGGCACAGAAGAAATTCAATACTTTAAAGGCAACAAGAGAGGCAACTATAGAAACTCGATTTTCACATGGTTCAAGGTAAGGCACAAAAAAAGAACAAAGACGGAAAGAAGTAGATACAATGAAGAATAACTCACAAAAAGTGTATCAATTTGAAGCACTATGTTTGCATAATGCAAAGCAAGGCCTGCAGGGCCCAATCTTTGGCGATTGCTTAAGGACTGATAGTTATTACATTAAGTGACACTTAAACAGCATTACAAATCAAGTGAACTAAGCATGATCTAAATTTTAGTAAACTTTAGTGGGTACAAACCTGCACTTCCAAAGGCATTGCTTATCTCCATATCCAAAAAATGGACAACGGCAACAAGCTTCTCCACAACCTGTAATCCACTAGATTATGAATAGTAAGAGTTAGATGTAAAGAGAATAGTTAGAAATTGTTTTTATGTAATTACGATAATTAGGGTTATTTGTAAATCCTTGTATTTTTTACTCTGTATATAAAATCTCTCGGAGTGTAAATTCAAACACACGGATTGTCTCCAATGTTCTCTTAACATGTTATCTAGTGCCTAATGACAGGCCATTTAATCCATGTTTACCTAGTGGATCCCATTAACATTAATGGCAAAAATTACATGAAAAATAAGAAAATAGTTTCCAACTAACTATTTAATCCAAAACTAATTAAACTTTAGTCTATAAATACTTCTTGATCGTGTGAATTTGAAAATTTTAAGTTATCTTTATGTTGGGCTCAAATCATCAACATGTAGAAAAGTAGAAAAAGTAGAAAAGTGACTTAATTTCGTATAGCCTCTAATCTACTTTGATATGAGCTTTCATTGATCTATATAATTAGACCATGTAAAACTACCTTTATCATTTTAGTCTTGAACTTAGTTATGGAAACTCTCTTTAGGTTGTTGTTGGATCTCTATCAATTTCTAACTCAACCTCAGCTATTTTATGACTACCTCGTTCATCATCAATCTTTATCAAGTTTCACACTACAAAGTTATTCTTTTCTAGAAAACTGACTTCCTTATCCTCTGCAAATGTATCAATGATGACAACATCATCCTTTGCCATCACTAACTAGTGATGACCACAACTCTTCTCTGAAACCAATCACCTTGTCCCCTTCAACATAGCCCTTGCCTATTGTACTTTGAAAAGTTATATGCTCAACTCATAATCCTTTTTCTTCACATTATGTCACTATGAATTATCATCATCTTCCTCCTTTACATGATACTTGTCTTTCTTCGTTGTCATTTGTGTCTATACCTAAGGCTATAGGTGATGTCTTATCTCATCCTACATTACAACAAGCTACAATTGATTAAATGTGTTCCTTCCTAAGTAGTTAAACTTGGGACCTTATTCCCTTCACACCAAGAAAATATATTGTTGGTTGTCGTTAGATTTTTACAGTTAAAGTTGCCCATGATGGTCAAGTTGATAAACTAAAGGGTCATCTTGTTGCTAAAGGCTACACCTAGATCTTTGGGTTAAACTATGGTGATACTTTTTCTCCTAATGCTAAAATGGCCTTTGCCAAATTGTTCTTATCCATGTTTGTTATTTGACATAAATTGGCCTCTATATCAACTTGATACCCAAAATGCTTTCAAACGAAGTTTACATAGAGTAACCTCCTAGGTTTG
Source organism: Pachyrhizus erosus (assembly GCA_026544285.1). NCBI lineage: Eukaryota > Viridiplantae > Streptophyta > Magnoliopsida > Fabales > Fabaceae > Pachyrhizus > Pachyrhizus erosus. The sequence goes on along the minus strand of JAMLFT010000698.1, from coordinate 23,096 downwards.
TTGCTTGGGGGAGTCTTTAGACATTCACCGTCTCCATAAATATTTATTTGGTCTAAAGAAATATCCCATGACATGGTTTGACACACTCGATATTATGATTCACTAGTTTAGCATGACTTGAAGTGAGGTTGACCAATCAATTTTCTATCACGAGTCTTCTGCAGGATGCATTTACTTAATTGTATATGTCAACGACATTGTCATCACAAATAGTGATCACAAGGGAACCACACAAGTAAAGCGACACCATTGCCATCATTTTTAAAGAAAAGATCTTGGCAAGCTTCATTACTTTTAGGAGATAGTGAAGGAAAAATACAAGAATGGTATTGAGATATCTTAAAAAAATGCAATGGAAATTTTAAAATAGAATTGATGAATGGTAAGTCTATGGACACTCCTATGGATCCTAATATCAAGCTTATAGCCATCAGGTCAAGGAAGCCATTTCCAAACCCAGACAAGTATAGAAGGCTCGTTAAGAAACTGAATTATCTCACTGTAACTTCCAAGATATTTCCTTTGTAGTTAGTGTGATAAGCCAACTTCTTAGTTCCCCCTATGAAAGTCTTTGGGATAAAATTATTATCATTCTTAAATATATTAAGGGAGCACCAAGTAAATGTCCCTTGTATGAAAACAAATGTCGTACTCATCTTGTGGGATATTTTGATGTAGATTGGATAGGCTCTCCCATTAACAAGAGATATACTTTTGGATATTATGGTTTTTTATGATAAATTGATCTCATGGAATATCAAGTGCAGATGCATAATATGGCGTCAATCACATGTGAAATTTAGATTCTAGAGACATTACAATTACCTTGTAAATTTAAATAATTAATTAGCAAATGTTATGCTAAGTCATTGAGATGTCCTCAGGTTGGTTATGCATGTAACAAGCTTAGTGCATATGATTTATATCTTTCAGCTTGGGGGAAGTGTTAAAATCTATGTAAAGAGAATAGTTATGGATGATCTTTATGTAGTTTAGGTAAATAAGGATATATGTAAATCCTTGTATTTATGACACTATAATATCTCCTGGTGTATGATTCAAACAAACACAAATTCTCTCTAATGTTCTCTCTCCTTTTTCTCTTATACCCAACTTTTCTTAGTTCATTTACGATAAGCACCAAATGAATTCACATCTATAAATGAAATGTATGCATCTACATTACCTCTGGTATTATACATGGATAGGATATAATGATGATCTACATGAGGATAAAACAAAAAAGGAGTAGGATACTGAGGGACAAGATAAACACATTGTGTAGAGAATCAATTTGAAGTTACCTCCGCTAAACTTCCATAGTAGGGTGATTTTTTTATTTTTATTTTCTAAATGTTGCTTCTTTTCACTTTTAATTTTTTGCCTTCACCAATGCAAAGCTATTACCTATTTGATGAAGAAAGATATCGAAGGTGAAAAGTACATCTATAAGAGGTTACATAAACAAATATTATTTAATACTTCTGCCATTTCAAGTAGGCTGATATTTAAGTTTTTTTTTTATACAATTAAAAACAAAAACAACTACTCTAAGACAATAATATTTATTAGGAATTAATTTTTACTAAAATATCTTTACTCTTTTTTTTTAATTTCTATAAATGAATTATTAAGTATTTCAAGATAATAGTATTTATTGGGGATAAAATTTGAATAAAAGTTTTAGTAATTCATTGAAAACTAAAAATGTCAATCAATAAAAAAAAATTAAATGCAAAGATGTCCACCAATTTGAAATGGAGGAGTGTATTGCAAGATCAAACTTTTTGGTTATAGTGACTTTTTATTTGAAGGCATGTAATATTGTTGCAAATTTTTATCTTTTATGTTTTGTTTTTACTTTTAGTTAGATAATATAATCCTAATAAATCTAATGATATATGAGATTTTTTAGGATATTCAAATTGGTTGAAAGTCTATACAGAGATATTCTTTTTTATGAATTTTAATGATAATTTTTCATCTTCAACTGTAATGTCTCAATTTCACTACAAGTTCCAATATTTTTGCAGGTAGAGCTTAAAGAAGTTAAGAAGGCATCTTGATGTGAGTTTTCTTATAAGGATTTTGCAAGATTAGTGAAAAATCTAAGTTGGTGGTTGAAGACTGGATATAGGCCGCAATGGTAGTAACAAAACTAGTACAAAAATCTCTTCTCCCAATCTCTCTCAGTCTATTTTCTTTTATTTTCTAAATTTTCTCGAGTATATCTTGAATACGTACTTTCTTCTTCTCTCTACATCACTAACATTCAAAATTAATTGTTAAAACTCTGATAAAATAACTTTTGGAGAGATTGAACTATTTTTTGGGAAAATTTTTATAATCCAATTTACCCATTCTTAGATTCTCATAGCATTTGTCTAATAGCAAGAGTTAACACTTAGCAAAAGAGTTTGAGATAAAAACTTTTGGGAAGCTAAACCATTTACTAAGAATTGAAGCATCTCTCTCCAAGAAAGATATTTTTATATCCCAACATAAATATGTCACAAATAAGCTTAAAGAAATAAGTAAGACAATTTATACCTGTAAGTACTCTCATATATTCAAACCTTAGATTAGGTCATGCTGGTGATAGTGATGGATAAGAATATGTATTAGTATTTGGTTGGAAAATTAATCTATTTATCTCACACAAGGCCAAATATTGTATTTGTTGTAAGATTACTTAGTTAATTTATGCACTATCCATGACAAGACCCTAATACCTTAATGTTGTGTTTAGACGAGGAATTTAAAAATTTCAAAGAATTTGAAATGCTTGACATTTGAATTGTTTTGATTTAAAATTCATTCATTTGTTAAATGCTTTGTTTAGATAAATCAATTTAAAATTTTTAATTTAAACAACACAATTCAATTTTTATTATATGCAAAATTTCATTTTTAAATATGTATTTAGAAATTAAAATTTCAATATTAAATTTTTATTGAAATAAACATTTGCTAACTTTAAATATTTAATAATTTAAAAATAATTTCAATATTAGGTAATATTTAATAATTCATAAATTAAAAATATAAATATTAGAAATATGTCAATATTGATAAATACAAAAAAAGAGAAGAGAGAGAAGAAGGAAGAGAGAAAGAGAAAATAGAAAGAGAAAGGAGGAAAGAGAAAGAAAGAGAAAGACCGGGTAGAGAGAGAATTTCAAATTTTTACTTTTATGGTGGAATTTGAAATTCTGTAATTTTAAGTAATCAAAATCTTTTGACAAATAACTAAAATTTTAATTACTTTTTAAATTCCTCGTCCAAACAACAAATTTTACTACAAAAAATTTGAAATTTTCTAAAAAATTAATTACTCTTTTAAAATTTCTCATCTAAACACACGATAAAAGAATCCAAAGAAGATGAATTTTATATAAAAAAAACAAGAATGGTATTCTTAAGGCTTACATTGAATACTTATGTTGGTTACGCAATATCAGATTGGAAGTCTATTATTGGATATTGCACCTTGGTGGAAATTTAGTAACTTGATAAAAAAAAAAATATTATGACTTAATCTAGTATTGAAGTTGAGTTTCAAGCTATAACACATGATATTTGTCATCTACTTTAGTTGAAAATCATTTTAGACAACTTGAAGATTAAATGAGATGGACTGACCAATGAAACCCTACTATGATAATAAATTATATTCCACATGTAGAAACAAAACACATAGAAATAAACGATCATTTTATTAAGAAAAAAAATTCAATCATAACTTGATTTATATTCCATACGTACCTTTACAAAGTCAACTTACAAATATTCTTACCAAAGAATTATGTAGTGTTGATTCTGAAAGCACTGTATGTAAGTTGGGAATGAAAAATATTTATTTTTGAGTTTGAGAGGAAGTATTGGGAATAAAAATATTTTAGTAAATAAGAGTTTTTTTAATGTTTAGTTTTCCAAGAAGCCTAGATAATCGATAGTATAGCTAGGTTCAATGCATCTTAAGATAGTGGTATCTTAATTGTTTTCTTGTAAATTGTTTTGACATTAATTATCTTTGTAATGCTCTTGAATATAAATAAGTTCAATTTGTTGGGTGAAAAATATACTGGAGAAAATTTAGAAGATATTGTTTTATCTCTTCTCACATGCATTATCAATATTAACCTTATCTAAAGGTTCAACATATTTTTCACCAAATAATTATCAAAGTTTAAAAATAATAAGACTCTTTTCATATCAAAATGACTGATATTTAAATTTTATTTTTACACAAATTAAGAACAATAATAAATAAGTTATTAGTTGAAATAAATTTACTAAAATACATATCATCACTCCATAAATGCATTTTTTTAACTATTAGGTTATTAATGGTAGTGGTTGAAAAATTGATGAACACATTAATAAAAAATTATTAAATTGGTGTAATTTATTTGAGACAAGTTTGAAATAAAAGTTTTAATATCTAATTAAAAACTAAAAATATTAGTCGATATGAAATTCTTTTGAAAGCTGAAACATCAATAATTTTGAAATTATGAGAGTAAAAAATTAATCCTCACTTTAAATTAAAAAAATATTTATGAGTTTCATAATCCTAAATTATAATAACATATTCATGTATCATCGTACTAGTTTTAAAATAAACATAATTATAACTTAATGAATTTTTTTTTCTAAAAAATAAGTAGGTAAAGATGTGAAAACATAAACTTGTTTAGAAATAATATGTTAACAAGCTTCGTCTTAGATATACTTTAAGTTATAATTTGTTAACATATTCTTTCTAAGAAAATAAATTAGTGTATAATAACCAATTTGATAAATAAATCAATATAAAGAGAAAAATTGTTTTAAATATTAAATATTTCATCATAAGTTGTAACATGATTCAATTTATAAATAGCTAGATAAAATAATGTTAAATTTTCTAAAAATATAAATACATATTTATGCATAAAATTAACAATACATGTAATAAATTGTTACTATTCTTACATATTTATTCTTGTCATTTTTTATTTTATATTTTTTTTTACTATCTATTATTTATTAAAATTAAAGTTTTTTTTTTCTGAAAAATCTATTTCACTATGATCAAAACTTACACCTGTATTTAGACCACGTCTAAGGCCCACTTCATGCAAGAATTTGAACCATGTATGCGCTCAAATATTACTTGATCTCAAATTTAATTCTAAATTACGCAATTAACTAAATTAAGAATCACATATTTTATCTAACTCAATCCCTCATATCCAACGTTTAGGGAGAATATTTATCCATGTATCACAAACTAGAGCAAATAATATATATATAAGAAAAAAAGAAATAGAGAAAAGATGTGAGTTATTCCATTTCTATAAGAATACAAGTAAATAAAAGACTCTTAATACAATAAAAGAGAAACTAAGAAACTTTGATTTCATCTGTCAAAAAGAAAAAAAAGAAAGAAAACTTTGATTTCGTAATTATTTACAATATTTTTTCTGGATCATATTTTTATTAAAACAAACTAATCATGTCATAGAGTATGTAATGATGCATTGTTGTTTAAATGATAGTTTTTTATTATAAATTTGTAAATCTAATAATGTCACGTAAATTTAAAAATTTTATAAAAATTCATTTTAATATTAAAATTGTTAAAATAAATGTTCAACTTAATTTATTTTATTTTTTTATTGATTTTTGATGTGAAAAGTATCTTCTTATCGATAAAAAAAATAATTAAACAGTGTAATTTATATAAATAATGGCTTGTATAAGAAACATTATTTCAAATGTTCCAACACAAAATTTTGTCTTATTTTAAAATAATTTATATAAACAATCATGTTATATATGTTCTTAGTAACAATCTGGCCAAATCTAATAAATGATAAGAATGTGTAAAATGATCATTTTTATAATATTTCCTTCTCAAATGTCAATCACTTAAGAATTTCTTCATTAAAATCTTATTAAGAAAAATCTTATGGAATGACATCTAGTAAAGAAAAAAAGAAAATATCATTTTTCAATATACTACTGAATGTTGCCTCGTCTAAAATCTTGCCAAGAAAACCTTTCATTGGGAACTTAGTAATATGAAAGAGTAAAAAACATAATGTGGTAGCAAGATCATTGACAAAGTCTAAATTTAGAGCAATTGTCATGGCAGAAAATTATTATAGATTATTTAAAAATTGAATTGAAGGACCAATAGAGCTATACTATATGACAAATTAACAACAAATATATCATCATTTTGTATACCAATTCATGTAAGATTGCATGCATTCTGTGTTAATTAGGACTAATAGCACAATTATTTTCTTTGACTTTCATCACTTAGGACCTTTTAAGGTTTATTGTGATTTTGGTTTAGGTGAGCTAATTGTGGAGATAAAATTCCTTTTCAACCCTATGGTAGAACACTTTTATTAAGGAAGATGGGCATATTTTGTCGTATCCTCAAACACTTTGAATAGGGTGAGATAAGTGAACAGATTAGTGTAGACATTGATTCTAGAAAACTAAGGTCTAACTGATTCTTCATTTTTCGTCAAATTGTTTTCCCAACTTGACAATTGATCCCTTTTGGCTTCCTTTTTTTATAAGTAAACGTTTATAAATAGACATTTTTAGGATCATAAAAGCAACAAAGATACCCTAAGTTAATTTGCGGTAAGAGAGTCAATTAGAATATCAAGGCAAAGTGATTAAGTCAATAAAAAATCTTTGTACGAACCTTCAATCGTAAAAATTTGCTAATTATTGATTTTTTTCAATTTTGATTACATGTAATCTAATTCTAATTATTGTTTTCCAATTCTATTATTGAAATCCCAATTTTATTCAATCCTTTAAGTTTAATTTTTATTGAATTTTTATAATAATCACAATCATTTAGTTAAATACGCAGGCCTTGTAAAAAGAAAGATACTTTTACTCAATTATACCGTGCAATTGCAGTAGTATATCAATTGCCTATAACCTTGCACAGTATGACAGAATAAATGATATTGTAATTGACAACCATTTCATTAAAGAAAAGTGTGTAAGTCCTATGCTCCATCAGAACAATTATCAGATGTTCACACAGATGGACTAAACAACCAAGTTTCATAATCTAATAGCCAAACTAGGAATGGAAGACATTTATTTATTCTGTAGTTTTAGAGGGAGTGTCGAGCTATAAATATGTAAATATAATTATTAGGAAAATTTACCAACAATCCCTTAAATCAAGATACTTATTTACAGAGATAATTAGGCAATTATTTTCTTTATTAGGATTGATTCTGTTTCCCTTTTTATCTCCCCAGATCATATTAGAAATTAGAAATTTTAGATGTACAAGCCTCTTGAATCAAGAAAGACCAAGTTCAGTTTTATCATTCCACTTACTTCACAAGCAGTTATACTGCATCTGGAAACTGCTTATTTACCTTTTACATGGAAGTGCAAAAAGGGAACTTGATGGCAGACCTTACTTAGCCAGGAATAGCATCACTCAGCCTTACTTCTGATGGCCAAGCGGTGAAGCCATAAGAGAAGTTCAAGAATACAATATTCCACTTTGTCTTTATCTGCATGGTGGAATGTCTCAATCTGCATGACACCAGTCTTCCTGTTTACCTCAGACCTTCAAGAACCAAGGAAGTATTTTAAAAAAAAAAGGATTAAATGCACAGAATATACAAAAAGGAAAAATGTACAGATTTCTAATTCAAATTAGGGCAGTAGAGACTTGCTACTTTACCTTGTGTTTGCCCACTGCCCTAGCCAACCAAATCTATGACGTCCTCTGGACCAATTTTATAACAATCAAAAGAAAAGGCCAGAAAGGATTACAGTCAGCTTATATAAGGTAAATAAACTGATGATTAAAGAGAGCTTTTCACATGGATTGTAAGGATTTAGTTGACGAAAAGCCAGATATCTTACTTGGATGTGTTAGTGGCCATGGGGACCAACCAATATAATGTTTTATCCATCTCATTTGTGATATCGGCTACACTTAGCTGCAAGACTCAGACAGCAACCATGAAGAAAGAGCAAAAAGAAAATGAAGTAAGAAGAAACAAAACTTAAGGAGTTTTCATCTTTGGTTGAAAGTGGAAACCTGAAAGTAGAAGAAAATTTATTCTTCAAAAGTTGTTAAGCATTTTCCTCAGCATTCTAAATATTTATGATGTTATGAATTGAGTAAACAGTCTAGGCAAATATGAAGGCATGTCCTTGGGTGAAGGAATCATTGGTAAACTAATAAAAGGCATTAAATGAGGATTGACTCCGATGAGTGACTACTTGATGTCAATGAGGAGGTTGACTGGAGTTGTTGATTAACAACTAAGAAGTTACTACTACCTTCGATCCTAATTTATCTTCTTTATTTTACAAAAATATCTTTTATTAAAATCAATTTATAATTGTGTGATAGTGAAAGAAACATGCATCATTAATGTTTGTTTTGTTCAAGAGATAGTTTTGAAAAAAAGTATTAATTTAAAATAAATTTAATATTTTTAATTAAACTAACTAAATTTTTTAATCTTGATTAATTAGTTAATTGAACCTTATAATAAATACTGGAGATAGTATATTTTTTATTTTCCCCATCTGTTGTGAGCTAGAGGCAAAGTGTGCTTCAACCAAGAACTTTTCTATCTCTACTCTAAACTTTCCAGTTAATTTTTCAGAGTTTTTAACAAAGCGGTAGTAATAGAAGGTATCATCAGGTAATCATACCTCTTCTATATCACGAAGGGATGGTAATTTGGAACGCAGAGCTAATTTTATATTAGGAGGCAAGCTTTGATATAATGCATCCTTTGTATTTGCAGGCATAGTGGATTTGTCTACCTGAGTGTCAACACCAGACTCAGTACAATGTTACTCAACGCATTAACTATAGAAACTCAATTTTCACCAGGTTTTAAGGTAAGACACAAAAAAAAATAAACAGAGATAGAATGTGTAGTAAATACAAAGATTAACTCACAAGAGTATCAATTTGAAGCACTATATTTGCATAATGCAAAGCAAGGCCTGCAGGGCCCAACCTTTGGCAATTGTTTATGTGTCCAATTAATGGTTCGTGGTCATCTGCAAACGCCCATGGACAAACTGCATTACAAGTAAGTGGAATACAGATTTCATTTCAAACTGATCTCAACAGTAATTTGATGAGAACATACACACATAACACCCTCCCTCCCCCAATAAAAAAAAAAAAAAACACCTTTTGTTCCCCTTCTAATTTAAACTAAGAATTAAATACAAAATAAGGTTAACAAAGCCAACATTTGCCGTGGCTAAAACCTGTGTTAACTAAGTCATCATATTGATAAAAACAGATAGTTATTACACATCAAGTGACACTAAAACAGTATCACAAATCAAGTAAAGCAAGTATGATCTAACGGCCTTTAGCAGGTACAAACCTGCATTGCCTAAGGCATTGCTTATCTCCAAACGCAAAAAAAGGACAATGTCTACAAGCTGCTTCACAACCTGCAATCCAGTAAATTACGAATTGTTGGAATTATTGTAAAGAGAATTGTCTTTACACAATTACGGTAATTAGGGATACTTGTAAATCCTAGTATATATGACTTACTATACATATAATATCTCCCGAACTCCCGGTGTGTAATTCAAAAACACACATATTTTCTGCAGAGAGACTCTTTCTCAAGATGATTTTTTTTCTCGGTCAGTGATAACTGTTAGTATGTTAGTGTTTTTTTAGTGGGAAAGATTTGAACTCGCCACCTCTCCCTCTCTCTTTATCACTTCAACCATTGGACCAATTTTATAACTCCTAGAGCCTAATGACTAATAAGAAGCCATCCTAATCTGTGTTTAGCAGTGGAACCACTGTCCATAGGTGCAAAATGGTCACTTCTTCCTGCCTTCTGCCACTGCCAGAAAATTTTTCCAGTGAGGTCTAGGTCAACACCCCACTTGCTCCTACTAAACCTTGTATGCCAGCACTTGATCCTTGTTGGATATTTGCTTCATGAATTGGGTGTGATTTTTTAATTTTCTGTATCAGTTTGTTAAAACTAATTAGTGACCCTTTTAATTCAGAAGCAAGTCAATTAATTATTGATATTTTTATGTATTATTTATTAATTAATTTTAAATTTTTAAATATTAAAAATATAAATGTTGATCAATAAATATTTCAAATTCTTTATTATTTTTTTTCAAAATATTTCAAAACACTCGTCTCTTCTATTTCATTTCTGATTTTCTTTTCTTTAGTGCTATGATACCAACAATCCTAACACACAGTCGACCATCTTACCAACAATCCTTTGTTTCTCAGAGAGATAATTCCTTTGTTGGGACTTCTCACTCTACATCTCTTGATCCTTGGTTTCTTGATTCTAGTGCCACCCGTCATGTCACTAGTTATAACTAACTAGTCCTTTGTCTCCACTCTTTCTAGTTCTCTTTATTTATTTTTCGTCACTATGGCTAATAGGACTCAGACACAATCTCGTAGAGTTGGTACTATCCTTCCGCTGCACACTGTCTCAATTGATAATGTCCTCTATGTTCCAAACTCCAATTTAATTTATTATCAATTAGTCACCTCACTCGTTCTCTTGATTGTGTGGTTTCCTTCACTAAAAGATTTTATTCTCCTATACAACTGAAGTTTGGATCGGATGATTGATGTCAGTAGCTTGGACTCTACCATCTTCACAACTCTACTCATGTTTTGGTAGTGGACTCCCACTTCTCATCCATTGTCAATTAGATCATCCCAGTCTTGCTGATCTTCAACATTGTAAGTCATGCCAATTTGGAAAACATATTCATAGTTCTTTAACTACTCGCGTCAATGGTCGAGCTACAATGCATTTGATTATATCTACAGACATAACATCTACCTTTGTAAATTCAAATGATCTATTAGCAAACATCTTTATTAAGTGATTTAGAGGTCCTCGTATTGGTTATATATGAAACAAGCTTCATGCATATGATTTATAGGCTTCAATTTGAGTAGTAACATGTAAAAAGGATAGTTAGGGGTTATCTTTATGTAATCACTGTAATTAAGGATATCTATAAATCCTTGTTATTATGACTCTCTGTGTATAATACCTCCCAGTGTATTTTAAACACACGGATTTTCTCCAATATTCTCATATTTTTCTCTTGTACCCAACTTCTATTAATTCATTTGTGATATGCACTTTTTTCTTTGGCATTATACATGGATCAGATACAATGATAGTCTAAATGAGGATAAAACAAACAAGGAGGTGGATATTGACGGGAAAGATAAACATATCGTGCAGAGAAGCAATCTGAAGTTACCTCCTCTAAACTTCTGGACCAGAGTGATTTTTTCTTTAAATGTCTAATTTGCTTCCTTTGACTTTTAATCTCTGCCCTCAACAAGGCGAAGCTATCTGTTGGGTATAAAAAAATATGAAGTGCTGAAAGAAAGAGAACTCTAGGAAGTATTTTGTAAAATTCAGAAGTTATATTATTGATCAATGAGTAGATTGCTTTATATAAAGAGAAAAACTGAAAATATAAAACTGTTACTGCATACGTACCTAAAAAATAGAAGATATATTTGTAACAAACTACTGCACGTATGGCATAAAAAACAGTCGTGTTCCTAAAAAATAGCAACAATAAAAATTTTGTTTCATGAGTCATCCAATTAACACTCCTCCTTGACTCTGAAACTGCATACACCTAGCATCTGCCTCAAGAATTCATATCTGGCATTAGGAAGTGCCTTTGTCAGGATATCAACACTTTGTTCTTCAATTTTTCAAATTAATTTACTTCTCCTTCCTTTTGTGCCTCCCTGGGAAAATAGAGCTTTATCTTGAAGTGTTTTGTTTTGCCATGGAAAACTGGATTATTAGCAATTGAAATTGCAGCTTGATTGTCCACAAATATCTGCGTACTATCTTGTTGTTTCATATGCAAATCTATCATGAGCTTTCTAATCCAGAGAGCTTGATTTACAGCAGCAGTTGAATCCACATATTCTGCTTCTGTTGTGCATTGAGCTATGATTTCATGTTTCTTTGAATGCTATGAGAAAATTCCAGAACCAAAGCTAAAATGATAACCTAAAGTGTCTCTCATATCATCAGCACATCCAACCCAATCACTGTTAGAATAATCAAGAAGACTAAAATTTTTAACATGATAATATCTTATTCCAGATAATATCTTATTCCAAAATCAATTGTGCCCTTGACATATCTAAGAATTCTTTTCACTGCCTGAAAATGAATTTGACTAGCACAGTGCAAATACCTTGATAACAAGCTTACTGCATGCAAGATATCAAGCCTTGTTGCACTTAAATACATCAAGCAACCTATAAGTCTCTTATACAACTTTTCATCCATTTTTTCAGCTCCATCTTCTTTATAGAATTTTTTCTTTTCATTCATTGGAGTTGTAACTAGTTTGCACCTCTCCATGTTGAATGTTTTGAGAATTTCATTTGCATATTTTTCTTGACAGAGAAATATTTCATTTTGTTTTTGATATACCTGCCTACCAAGGAAGAATGGCATCCTTCCAAGGTTTTTCATTTCAAAAACGTCTTTCATTTCTTCCTTGAACTTATCAATGTGCTCTCTGTGGCTACCTAAAACTAGTAGATCATCAACATACAGAGATACTGCAAGTATTTCACCATCAGTCTTTTTGACATATAAAGTAGATTCACTCAGACTTTTTTAAAGCCTAAGTTCACCAAGTGTGCATCAATTCTGCCATACTATGATCGTGGTGCCTATTTTAAACCATACAAAGTTTTCCTTAGTCGATATACTTTCTCCTCCTACCCTTGAAGAACAAACCTTTTAGGTTGCTCAACAAAAATTTCTTCTTCCAAGTATCCATTTAAGAAGGTTGATTTCACATCCATTTGATATATAATCCAACCTTTTTGTGCACCAAGAGCCAACAACATTCTTATAGTTTCTAACCTGGCAATTGGGGGCAAAAGTCTCAGAAAAATCAACCCCAAACACTTGAGCATATCCTTTAACAACAAGTCTCGCCTTGTATTTGTTTATAGAACCGTCCGAATTCAGTTTGGCTCTATAGACCCATTTGACACCTATTGTTTTCTTGTGATGAGGTTTGTCCACTAGCTCCTATGTTTGATTTTTTTCAATAATTCTGAGTTCTTCTTTCATTGCATTTATCCATTTCTGGTTAACTGTAGCTTCTTCATATCCTTTCCATGACAACAATATTGCACCTTTGATAGATGTTTGAAAGTGATCTAGTTCCTCTAATGGGTTCTTCATCAACATCTTCATTCTTCTCCTGAAACTCAAGCTTCATATCATCTTCCCAACTCCAACTATCTAACTCCAGAAATTTGACATTTCTGTTGACAATTACTTTGTTACTTTGAGGTAGGTAGATTCTATAAGCCTTTGAAGTTGAGTTATAGCCAACAAAAATTCCAAGTTCTGCTTTCTTGTCTAGTTAGTCTCTCTTTACTTGAGGTATGTAAGAGAAACATAGGCAGTCAAATGTCTTCAGATTTGTTAGCTTTGGTTTATAGCCATGCCATGCTTCAAATGGAGTCATTTTCTATAGAGCTTTTGTTGGCAATCTGTTCAGCAAAAACACTGCTGTGTTTGCAACCTCTGCCCAGAATTTCTTTGGGAGTCCTTTGTCATGAAGTAAGCACCTTGTCATCTCCATAATTGTTCTGTTTTTCCGCTCTACAACACCATTCTGTTGTGGAGTATATGATGCTGTCAATTGATGTTCAATGCCTACGTCTGCACAAAACTTGTTAAATTTTTCAAAGGTATATTCAGTTCCATTATCGGACCTGATCACCTGCATCTTGCATCTGCTTTGAGTCTCAACCTAAGCTTTAAACTTTATGAAGATATTAGCAACATCAGATTTAAACTTCATACAATAAATCCAACACATCCTTGAATAATCATCAATGAATGCAATATAATACTTATTGCCATTCAATGGTAATGTTTTCATGGATCCTCCCACATTTGTGTGTACTAATTGTAGCTTTTGTGAAGCCCTCCAAGCCTTGTTTTGTTGAAAAGGAAGGCTGGTCTGTTTTTCATATTGGCAAGCAACACATTTTGGTGGTAAATCTTCTAATTCAAGCAAGTCTTTCACTATATTGTTCTTCTTCATGAAAAGTAAAGCAGCATGATGAAAGTGCCCTAATCTCTTATGCCAAAGCATTGTATTATCATCTTCTTTGTGTACAGCAGCCTGTTGCTCATCATTCATCAAATCCAAGGAAAAACTCTTTCCTTTCATTTGAACTTTGATGATTTCTATGTTGTTTGCATCTTTAATCACACAATTTTTATTCTCAAATAGCACTTTATATCCTTTCTCTAGTAGTTGAGTAACACTCAACAGGTTTTGATTAATTTCAGGAACATATAAGTCATCAAAAATTAATTTCAAACCTGAGTGACTTTCGATTGCAATAGTTTCCTTTCCTTTTACTGCAATAAGTGCTCCATTTCCAATTTTGACTTTTGAAATAGTTGTCTCATCCAGTTCTTTGAAGAGCCCACGATCATAAGTCATGTGGTTTGTGCAACCACTGTCAATGAGCCAGCTTTTTGTGATGTTGTTGGTTGCAAAGCATGATGCTACAAACAACTGCTCCTCCAAAGGTTGATCTTCAACTGACTTTGCTTCTCCTTGTTGTTGAGTTTTACATATTTTTTCCACATGTCCTAATTGTCCACACTTGTGGCATTTTGCGTCTGGTCTCCACCAGCACTTGTGCGAATGATTATTTTTTTTTTGTAGTAGGGACAGGGTAGAAAGACATGTGTATTACTTCTTTGGCCTTTTTTATTGTTATTCTGCTTGTTTTGTGATTTGGCTTGAAAAGCACCTTCAACAAACCCTTCTTGCCTCATAAGCCTATTTTGTTTTTGTGCTTGTAGTGCATTCAATAATTCTGCCAAGGTAATGTTTGACACATCCCTTGAGTTCTCTAATGATGCAATTGTGGCTTCAAACTTTTCAGGTATTGTGACTAGAATTTTTTGAACAATTCTAGCATCTGAAAATTCAATACCAAGAAGCCTTATATTATTGACTATGCCAAGAAGTTTGTCACAATATTCCTTGATTGTTTCTGATTCTTTCATTCTTTGCATCTCAAATTCTCAAATAAAATTCAGCACCTGCATGCCTTTAACCTTTTCATTTCCTTCATACTCTTGCTTTAAAAAACCCCAAATCTCATGTGTTGTTTTTAGTGTCATTATTTTGGCTAGAATGGTAGATGAAACTACTGCAAACAAAGTTGCTCTTGCTTTTGACTTTCTCTGCTTCTTGTCTTTTTGGTTTTTTATTTGAGCAACTGTTAGATTATCCGGCAGGGGTTGAACTTCGTACATATCTTCAACAGATTCCCACAAATCATTTGCATCTAAATAGGCTTCCATTCTAACAACCCAAAGATGATAATTTTTACCATCAAACAGCGAAAGTGCAAATAGAATGGATGAACCTTCTGAATTCATTATGATCAGGTTATGTGTGTTGTTTGGAAATGTGGTTGGACTCACTCAATCTCACATATCCCTCATAATAGAGCTTAGATACCAGTTTGTTGGATATAAAAAAATATGAAGTGCTGAAAGAGAGAGAACTCTAAGAAGTATTTTGTAGAATGCAGAAATTATATTATTGATCAATGAGCAGATTGCTTTATATAAAGAGAAAAACTGAAAATAGAAAACTGTCACTGTATACGTGCCTACAAAAATAGAAGATAAACTTATAACAAACTACTGCACGTATGGCATAAAAAACAATCATAGTCCTAAAAAATAACAACAATAAAAAATTTGTTTCATGAGTCATCCAATTAACACAATCACCTATACAATGATGAGAGATATTGAACGTCAAAAGTATATCTGTAAGAGACTACATTTTCAAATACTGCTCAATATATTGCAAGATCAAAACTTCTGGATTAGAGTAACTTTTTCTTCAAAAGTGTATAATATAGAAAACAATATTTAGGCCTTCAGAACTACATTGTCAACAATAATATGTAGTTCTGGCTCAAAGAAATTTAAACAAATATAAGCAAAAACCGAAGTAGGTGCTTTAGCAACTGTTATCTCACTGTAAAGTGTTTACAATTTAATAGGATTCAGAACAGCATAAGCATAACAATAAAAAACGGATACTTGGGGAAAGCAGAATCATAAATATCTACATATTCATATCATAAATATCTATATATGCTAAAGCAGAATATAGATATCTAGTAATCTAATTTCTATATTCATTTCAGAGTGCTTGGTGAAAGAGTGCATGATGCCTAGCATATATCTTTTCAACATCCCAAAACCAATTACATGATCAATGTGAACCTTGTCCTAAGGTTCCAAACATTTATTACCAACTAAATGATGATTCTATTTGAAAATAATAATACTAATGCCAAATTAATCTTCGCTTTAAATAATAAGTCTTTAAGAGGTTCAGATTTAAGGTTAAAAATTGCTAGTTACAAACAAAAGATGCATATTGTGCCATGGCCCGTGGGTAATATCCTACAATTACCTCTTTGATCCTCCTCACACTTACGCTGAAAATCTTGTTGAAGTTTACCCCAAGCATCTAATTCATGGTACAATTCCTGCAGCCATACACAATTGATTTTCCAATTTCTTTTAGAAATAAAATCCTCATAAAAAAATTACTTAGTTGAATAAAAAGCAAATACATGGAGAACTTGGTTGAAGCAAAGGAAAGACAAAAAAAAAAATCTTGAAGATAAAGTAACTGCAAAATAGGAGTAAAGAGCAGATGTGATAAAAGGTGTAATAAATAAGACACCGTATACCTCAGGTAATTTAATAAAACAACCAACTTTATATAAGTATATTATATACAACACTTCTACAATTACTTACAATAGTCTATCCCTTCAACAACAAGCAATTTGTACATACAAGTGAGTAAAAATTAAATCTAACCAAGAAGGTATGCCTAAACCAGCATATTGGTTTCATTTCTAAAACATGTCATTTTTTAAATTTTGATACCTATTCAATTCCCAATTTACATGATTGAAAGTTATATTCTAGGGTGATAATAGAAATCAGAACCAAAATGAATAGTTAAATCACTTAAATGTACCTACAGGTTACTACAGAGCTAAAGTAGATCAACTCAGAAATTCCCATTATATATTTATAAATCATGATACATATAAAAGCTATTAAATAGGACACAGAAAACGCGATGGAAAGAAAGAAAACCCTATGCAGTTGATATGTAATGCAATACAAGGTAAGTAGTTTAAAATCCTTCAATAAGTTTCCCCTATAATTCATTTCTGGGAAAATTACAAAGAGGAATTATTGGATAAAGTACTTCCTGTTAGGGGACATCACTCATTCAACTGGTTAACAATATTGAAAAGACTGGTTTAATGAGTAATCATTTATGAACTCAACTAAAAACTTGAGTTAATTATTCTTACATTGAAAATACTTCTACCAAGAATTCCTTGTTTTTTTAATTTGCTTATATTTTCAGCTTCAAAAGTTACTATCAGTCCTAGAGCAACACTAAGCATTTTCTTTTGTGACACAAGGAATACACTCACAACTGTAAACTGAACCAAAGTCATCAAATGTTGCATTATTAATTCTGCCTCATCTCTTGACCATATTTCAGCATTTAATTCTCTGCCAATCCTAAAAGTTGCAACGAAAATACAACTCAGAATAAATATAAGAGGCTAAACATTTTTTTGAAGATGAATAAAAGGCTAGACAAATTAAATGAGTATAATTTCTATTACTTCTCAAAGTATCGGTCTAATCTGTGCCACTGACGATCCTTCGAACGATTTCCAAAACGAATCACCTCATTAGAAAAAACTTTCAACTCTTGCCTGACAACATAATCCAAAATCACATGCAGTTGACATTTAAATTTTATAGTCATGGTAATGCAAAACAAGAACGTAGTTTATTGATGATACAAAAGCCGTTCTTTGTAATATGATTTAATCCAATATTTACCTCTTGTCTGCTGCAACAATCCTAAGAAGTTCATCCATATCCTCTGATACTAAATTTTGCACAGCCTCTGAAAGAAGCACCTCTTCTTTTAAATGCCTAATACTTTCTGTGGAAAGAGATTGCAGAAGATTATAACCTTTGACAATTGTGTTTGCAACCTCAAATGCCAAGATAGAAATCCCATTCCCCTTTCTTGCAGCTCCAGAAACAAACCCACTGCCGGTATTTAAATTCGTAATGCTCGTCCCAACAGTGTCCAAAACCTTTCCACATCCAATAGTACCAGCTCTGCCCAAGAGTAAACTCACCTCTGAGACCTAAAACAGAAGAAAAAAAAAAAAAGCTTAGTGGATATTTTCACTTTTCTCTACAACTATAGATAAAAGACTTGTTTGGATAAATTTCTAAATAAACACTTAAAGGAGAAGAAAAATAAGTGAGATAAATTAAACACTCTCCATAAGTTAAAATCAACTTCTGTACCTAGAGAAGTTAAACCAGAGAGTTTCTATAAAAGTTGAAGTGCATAAGTTAACTTAAGGAAGAAGTTTAATTCATTTTCTTCAGTTTTTCCAAACATGTCCAAGATAAATGACACAATTTTAAAACTACTAATAAATAAACCTTAAACCAAGATATATTTAGCAAAATAGTTAATAATATTACAGATTGGGCAAGTGAAATGATTTGAGATCAAATTTAAAAGCCAACCAACCTTTTGGATTGACCTAGACTTGTGGAGAAAGCAAACATCAGCAAAGCATGGGATTCCATCGTAGAAATGTTGATCCAAAACAGTAGCACGTTCTTGCACTTGCGTTTGTAGATTGTTATTCCCTTCAATTATGTCCTGTGTGTTTGTGGAATCAGTACCCCTGCTGACATGCCTCTTTGAATTTGAACCCCCTGCCATCTGCTACACCTAAGAGAGTTGCACCTCACTGTAGTGGACAGGTAGATAATATGCTTATATATAAAACTGCTCTCCACTATCCTTGTGTTTCGTTTATTCACTAAACACACAAAAAAAAGAACTTATGTTTTAATCCATACGTGAAAAACTATGTACATATTAATCTGTTATTCAAGATTTTTTATACAAAGACTAAATAAAAAATAAGTTGACTTTGAATTGACGGAAAGGTAAGGCAGGTGTTGGGAAAAAGAGTTGGAAAGTGTTGAAACACAATCCAGGAAGAAAGAAGAGAATAGTTCAAAGGTATGGAAATGAAATTTTGAGCATTGAAAAGTCTAAGATGTACCCAATAAATTATTTGTTATTAGGCAGGATTTGTGTTCCATGCAGTTCACAGATACATCAACGACCACTTGGATTCCCAATCATTAAAAACTACATCCATTATAATTATAAAAGTGAAAAAATGAATTTTTATGTGTTGTTGGTATAATTTTTTTTACACATACATCTATTAATACAAACACATCTAATCATCTCATTCATTAATAAGATATGGTCGCGTAAGAAATAATATTATCATTTAATTATAAAGCAGTATGTATGATAAATTTATTAATTTTTATAATAATTATTTTAAATTTTATATTAATAATAATTTTTTATTAGTTAATATTATAAAAAAATTATACTGACAATACATAACAATTAAATTTTAATAAATCCCCATTAAATGTCTATATAAAAATTTTTTATAATAAACAAACAAAATTATGACAAAAGGGATGTCGGTATATTTGGATTGATGTTAGTTTAAAATCATTTTATTTATGATATAAATAAAAATGAATTACAATTTGGTTTGAATAAGTTAAATACAATATCAAGATTAATTTAATAAAAAAATTTACATGTTGAATTAGATTAATTATTCAGTTTGTACTTAATTTTTTTTAGGAATAACATGTCACATGTGTTAAATAAAACATTAAATACATAATAAATAAATATAATAAGAAAACTCATTTAAAATATTAAATAGCTACCTGGATCTCGTTGACAAATGCCATAGCTCGGTCCCTATATGCATATAACGAAGCAACCCACGTACTAGCATGGAGATGATGGAGATAGGCGAAGTTTCACCGAAAAATGGTGCAACCGATTCTTAATTATGGAAGCCACCAAATCCAGGAAAGTAAAAGCCAACTTTGACATTTCCACAACCAAAGTTTATAGTCTTCAGACTTGTATTTGGAGACTATGAAGGAAATATCCTTGTGTTTATTAGATATTGGATTCTCTATGTGAAGAGAGATATCAGAAGAAGAGAATATCAATCCGTTAGAAAGAAAGGAAGAGAAAAAGTAATTTTTGCTCGTATATAAAACAGACATTGTAAAATTACAACTATAGATTCTTTCACCATTAGATCAGGTTAAAATTTCAATAGTAAGTTCATAATATTTAGTTCTTTATTATGAACGGTTAGATTGTGAAAACGAGATCTAAGTTATAAGGTATTCAATTTATATAGTAGGTTTATTATTTGAGATTTTTATCTTTTTTATTCTCTATTTATAATCTTTATGTTCTTATTGCTTGTCTGACTATTAACACTCTTTTGTGCACTTGATTGAGACTCTTTTGTACTCTTATTAATCATAATGAAATTATTTCTTTGATTTAGATTACCATAATTTTTTATCCTTATTTTGAGAGAAATTTTTTCACCTTAAACAATCTTTGGTGTCTTTTATATTATTGTGGTGATTTGTTATTGCTATTTATTGATTGTTGCTCCTCATATATTTTTGCAAGTTGAGTAGATTTATTTTCGCTGCATTTATTTTATGTTTGGGTTCTTTATTGTTATTGTATTATGTCCCATCATTAGTATTTGTCATTTCTCTTATGTCACTAATGTTAAATGTTAGTCATCCAATTGTATGACTCCTCACCCGCGAGTATTTTGCCTCACTTGGCATTCCCTCCGTACAACTTTTCAATTTTGTGTGGTTTCCTTTTTCCTGGACATATTTTGATCGTCTTTGTTATTACTATTGTTGTTGGTGATGATACTTTGATCGTCTTTGTTATTACTATTATTGTTGGTGATGCTTATAGTGATGAAGAGGAGGATCTTTCCAAAGACTTTATTTAGGTGTTAGATTTAGGGATGGATTATGTACAATTGAGTATACTAGTTAATTTATGACTGTTCTAATCTAATTTTTTCCATTTTATGTATGTACTTTAAGTAAACTAGGATCAATGTTTTTTTTTATATAAATCATGTAATTACCATTTTCTGAAATATTTTATTTTTGTTGATATACACTAGCTATATGTGTGGTACTAAACTCATGTGACTAACATTTGATATTTTATTATATATTTATTCGTGTTATGATACCATGATGATGGTAATTTACATGAGATATATTTGAACGTTTGAATTGTATTAATGTTATTTTATTTACACACGAAAAATTTATTTAACTCATTTTATATTATCTTAAATTATTTATTCTTCAAATAAAAAGAAAGAAAAAATGTACGATTTTTCTAAGTACTTTTGATTTAAGATTTTTTATATTTGAGGTTAAATTTATTATTTAATCAAAATAATATGGAATTAAATATTTTATTAAAGTGGGTGTTATATGAATCAAGACATCAAACAATATAATTGTTAGTAATTGATTCTCTACAATTGAATGAATAACTGTGAAACTCGTAATTTAAACTCTAACTTATTTTCATAAAATCCATATGTTAATTAACTCAATTATGATTTTTCGTAATAATATACTAATCAAATAATTTATTTTATTAAAATATATAATATACAATATAATATCCTTAATTAGTACAGTTCATTGTGTATATATACTAATTTTTCTGTGTTAAATATAAAGTACACATGTATATATTAAAATTATGTATATAGCTAATCTAATCTAAATTATATACAAATAACAATATAAATACAAATATACCATTTTTATAAATAAAAATTTTTATAAATAAAGTTGATATAAAACATGAATATATATATATATATATAAATTATAATGATATAAAAAATATAAATTATAAATTTAATTTAATATCCATGCAGAGTACAAATTATTATACTAGTTAAAATTAAAAAGGTCTTTCTACTAAAGCCCAAAATACCAAATATAATTCAAACATCTAAATTAAAATTAAAATTTAAAATAAAATATATAGAAAATATCCTAATTAGGCTCCATCAATGATAGCAATCTTCAGCTCCATATTTAATTCTTGATTATTTCCTTTGAGTTAACTCCAGTTAGTTCCCTTTCTACTCCAAGATAAAGTTCTCCTTTCATGCAAAAGAAAATAGTAACATAAACTAAAAAGGTAAAAATATTTCATAAAATAGTGATAAAAAATAATAAAATATAATACAGCAGTCGATGCCACACAGCATTAAGCATAGTCTAATTATATGACTTGCTACCTCTATCATCTTAGCCATTACTATATTTTTTAACCACCTACCCTTTGTATTTTGGTTTACCTTAACCACCTTCTTTACAAAAAAGCAAAAAAGTCATTATTACAGTTAATGTAACTACGTACTACTACAATCTCCAAATTCATCTTGGTCCAAAACCAACATGATGTATTGAATCAAGTTGATTTTTAAATTCTAACCTGATATAATCATCACTTAATTAAGACTAATTAGATAAAAATAAATACATTTTTTTACCACATATAGAGGAGATAATTATGTTTGAACTAAATAAAATCATTACAAAATAAGTTTAAAATTATCAATTATTGATATATCGATTTCTGAAATTAAAAAAATATATATATCCAGCAATAATGTCTAAATTCTTGAAGCAATTTTTATGTTAGGCAATACAATAAAATTCAGGAGACTTAAGAAGAGAAATCTATAATAAACAAAAATACACACAAAATGCAAACAACAAACAGAATTATAGTGAACCAACTATTTAAGCTTGCAAAAAGAAAGGCAAAAGTTATTAAAAATATACTAAATAAAGAAACAAAACCAAAAATAAGACATTCAGCATTATATAATTAGCTTAATAACATTTTGATTTTTATAAAATAAAAAAAAATTAATT
>JAMLFT010000697.1:0-37697 GCA_026544285.1 Pachyrhizus erosus | reverse complement strand
CTCTATTCTTCATCCATTTCTTAAGATTTTGGAGCATCTTCAAGAAGAATGCATGATCCGTGGGAGAGTTGTAACATATACCGCCCTAATTATAAACTTGCAATTGTTTGAATATTACAAATTTGGTGTGTGAAAAATTAACTTGATAATTAAGTATGGTTCAATTAGATTGGTTATCCATCAATATTAACATAATTTGTACATTGTAAATATACTCAATTTATTCTTATTTATAAGATCCAATAACATAATTTATCAGGATTAAAAAAAGTGATTAATTAATTGATAGTAATAAATGTATCTAAAATTTATATTTTTTTAAAATTATCTTTGTTAATACTTTTTTCTCCTCTAATTGTTTTACAATATAATTAATTAGAAATATTTGAATCTAAAAATAATTAATGAAAAAAACATCGTGAATTGAATCTTATAAAAAAATAAACATTATTTTTAATTTAGATCTTATAAATAGAAACGGGCGGAGTGTTAAATATGAACTATGTAATTAGATATTTTTATGCTTATGTTTTTCATAAAAAATTGATGCAAAAGATCATTATGATAAATGGGTAAAATTTAATGATCACACCAATTGAAGTTTCTTGTTGGTATAAGTGTGTTAAACCTTACACCAATGTCAATTGATGCCTCTATGACCCATATTGTAGGTTTCATTGATATATAACGTCAAAACAATCTCTTGATCTATCTTCAAAGGAAATCCTCTAAAATTATGGAATGATTTATTAGATAAACCTTGCAAAACTAGTTGTAGAATCTTTAAGTAGTTCAAGTTTTAGAGCATAATTAAATGTCAGGTTCATGGTAATTCTCATTATGAGAGTTCTTATGGTACCCAAAAAAATCTAAGGGTTTTGGTGCAAGTGTGTTTTGGACCAATAGTTGAATGGTTTTGGACACACCAAGAGAGAGATAGAAAAAGAATTCTCAATGATAACACCAAAAACCCTTAAATTTTCAAGGATACCATATAATTTCACTTTACTTATTATGAATCTAGCCCGTAGACAATTTCATAAGTACTTCTTTGAAGGGAAGGGTGGCACATATGAAGCTCCAAGATATGGGTGCATTGGCATCTGGTCAAACCTATGTACCTAAAGGTGGTGGTAACTATAAACAAATGAGGTGTCTAAATTCTGTAAAACTCAATTCCTCAACAACAACAATTGCAACTGGTGCAAGAAAAACAATAAGAAGGGCAAGAAAAACAATGGAACCAATTGCAACATGTTGAATTGGAAGTCACTTCAGATTCTTGTGTAGATTGGAAACAACTGCAAGAACTGGTAGAAGACTCGCCAGTCATTTCTGATTCTTGTTTATTTGATTGTTGCCGAGGAGTATCCATCTTCATAGAATCATTTCTCTCTGGTTCTGTCAAACTGCAACAAATCCAAACAGGTTTCAAATCAATGTGCTTATATAGTTTGAGTTGAATCTCACGGAACTAATGGAGAATCTCGATAAAATTATAATGTCTTAAAGCATGTGCAAAACTCAAAACAAATAACAATAAATACGGTAATTAGAATGTATAAGGAACAAAGTAGCAAAAACCAAAGAGCAACTTCAAGTTTTTAACTTGAGACTATATAATAAATGTGATATAGGTGAAGAGGAGGAAACATACATTGGGGAGGCACGATGACGTTGTTTTTTATGATTATAATTCCAACAGCAAGAGAACCCTCGACAACAATTTGAACTCTCGCAGCTCGACCACAAATGGCAGAACACCCATCTACAATTATAAAAGTAGGCCAATTTTCGTGTTCGCTTCTTTCTGCAATGCATAAAAGGTGATATTCCTCACTGACTGGATTTAGCTATGAGAATTTATATATCTATAGATGAATGTCCTTGTAAGTTACCACACTAATAGTGAATATACTTGTTTGTCTATAAATTAGTTGTAAAGGACATATGCAAGACCAAGTTATAAACAAATAAGCATGTCCTCATGGACATATGCATATTTGCTTACTCAGTTCATATTTATAACATTTTATTGACATGTAGTATATAAAATGTATATGATTACAGGATTAAAGGCTAAAATAAACTCACACTGGCAAAATAGTAGCGCCCATGCCAGTGTCGCTACTATGAGAAAGAATAGACACATTCGACTTGGATGACTTGTAACTTGTAGTTTGATGTGAAGTCTTCATTTCGTTTTTGTCTTCACTGAGCCTTTCTCCTTCTAACTTGAAAGATCCATATGATGTTTCTATTGTTTGCAAGTTCTCTACATCAACACTCTTCATGGCAGTGACTATCTCCTCTGGTATAACAGAAGGGGCTTGGTTGTTCAACTCACCAGATTTGGTCAATTCCTCGGGCAAGCTCAATTCAGCTGCATACAGAAGCGCATTTTCTCTGGTGAAACTTGGTTGCCCTATTTGAATACTAAATAATGAATCATTAGAAGCAATACTCCATTCTGATGGATTCGTGGTTGATTCAAAGATTGAAGATGGAATAACAGAAGCATCATATCTTTCAGATCGATCCATCGTTTGGTTTGGAGGACTAGCAGTTGGTGACATATCCTTTTGGCTGTGGCTCAAATTGTAAACTTGAGTTGTTGATGTTGGAATTTGAAGGCTATTGTCAACTTCAGATTTTTTGGAACTCCCACTGCTAGAAACATAACTTTTTCCAGAGTTGGTGTACTTAAATGCTTCCTCCATTGTAAAGAAATTATCTAAGGATGATTCTGACGAAGAGGAAGAACTTGTCCTTCTAGTTGAGGAAGGCATGCTTTTAGTTCTATTGATATGTGTGTCGGATTGATTATTCTTACCATGTTCACCTCTATTGATATGTGTGTCGGATTGATTATTCTTACCATGTTCACCTCTATTGATGACATCTATTTGCCCTTCTAAATCACTACTGCTTCCACTATCACAACTTGATTCTTTAATTTGGCGGTGATCGGTAGTTTTTGATACTTTTTTTGCTTCCTTGTCTTTTATGCTATGATCAAATGCCTCTCCATGCATTTGATCACTAGTTACTTCTCTTCCTGAATTTGTTTTTGCTTTCTTGTCTTCTATGCTATGATCAAATATTTCTCCATGCATTTGAACATTTGTTGCTTCTTTTCCAGAATTTTTGTTTGCTTTCTCCTCTATTATGCTATGATCAAATGTTTCTCCATGCATTTGAACACTTGTTGCTTCTTTTCCAGATTTTTTTTTTTGGCTTTGTTGTCTATTATGCTATGATCAAATGTGTCTCCATGCATTTGAACTCTTGTTGATTCTCTTTCTGCATGACTTTTTGAATGCTTAAAACTTAGTTTTTGATGTCCCAAATCTATTACTGATTTTACTTGAGTGCTTGATTTGGGTCATACTATATCTCCACATTTCAATGTAAGGAAACAGAAATGTAAACTTGAAATATGTTTCCTTTTTAACTGCATGAGTGAAGGGCTCTAATGGTTTTCTTTTCTGAAAAAAGAAAAAAGATATTACAGCAAGAGAAGAAAGAGTAAAAGGTGTTTCAAGATTAATAAATGGCACACGATTTATTAATAATTTATGAAGAAATAATGAATTCTATGCCACCTAAATCACTTAAAAAATTGGAATTTTATATTTGGCCTAATGTTTAGAGAAAAAACAAAAGACCTTAAGAATAATATATATCTCTGCAGCATAGTGCTAAATCTTATTATTTTCATAGCATATCAGCAAACAATATAAAAGATGTTTTTCTGTGTAGATCCACCCTTGGATTAAGGATTAAGAACCATGTTAACAAAACACTTTTTTTAAAAAAATATTAACAAAACATCTTGAACATCTAAAACTCGATGCAAATTCTGAAGCTTGTGATTTTGGTCGCAAGGTTTTTGGGATTTTCACGACTGCAATGCAACCACATCGACTATATTTACCTGTAATTCCTGGCGATATTATGTATTGCAATAAAACTATGACTGCAACTGCAATTGAAAACCTCGAATCCTTAATCTCATTATTCCACTAACCATTTGCAATATACATTTCCATGATTCAAGAACATAAAATGCAATCAATTGTTTATTATCCCATTTCGTTAAGTTCTTGCTTCATTTCTAACATTATAGTCATGCCCAGAATGAAGCTTATTCAATTTTAGATACCCTTTTCGTAATTCTTTCCCCCCTGATATTTATTTATGTTGATTCAGTCATGGGTAAATAAAAAAACCAAACATAGAAAGATAAAAAACACAAAATCCCAATGTAAAATACAACAAAACCATGTAAACAAAATGCAAGAAAATAACATAAAAAATAAAAATTTAGAATTTACATCAAAATTTTAAAAATCAAAGAACCCCAAATTAAAAATTAAATGGGGTTGATTTACTGGATCAGAAATGTACCTGCAAAATCATACCAAGGAGAAAACAATTTTGTTCCTGGAATTTTTTCTTTCTTGTTTGATGTTAAAGATTGCAGTTAGTAGCAAAAAAAGTTATTGAATTTGAAAGGTGGTGGCGAAGATAAGAGTCAAAATTGGTGAACAGAAAGGGAAACGAAATAAGAAATTAGGGTTTTGTGGGAGAATCAGGTGATGAGATGTGTTGCGACATTATAGGAATTGAAGTTTTTGGTTCCATTCTGTGAACAACTAACTATTTGCCTGTTTCGCGCCAAATCTCCAACTAATCATATTAGACAGCTAAAGGCGTGTCAGGTAATTTCCAGCATATTTAAGATACTAGTTTTCTACCTGTGCACAATATTTATTTTAATTTTAATTTCATTTTTAATTATAAAAAATATTAAAAGGATTGACATGCAATAATATAAAAAATCTTAAATAAGATAAAAAAAATATAAGTAAAGTGTATAAATTACATTAGTTATATTTTTTTAATACTTTTTTTATATACTATTTTTTTTTAACAATTTTGATTTTCTTCGTTACAAATAATTATGTTTAAGTAATATTTTTCTCGATTCTTAAAATAGCAACATACAACTGATTATGAAATAATTAAAAAAATTTATATATTGTAATACAATAAAGTATAAATAACATAAAATAAAAGGTAATATATATATATGTAGTAAATAAATTGCATTATATACTATTTTCTAAATCACTTATTTGTATATAATTTTTTTTTCTATAGCACTTAAAAATTCAACAATTAACTAATTTGATTGACCTATATTATCGTGAATTTCTTCATCAATGTATGAAAAAATAATTACATCTTTATCTAAAACTTAAATCTCCTCCGATGTAAAAACTAAACTCATTATTGACGTATATTTTTATAATGTATTGAATAATTAGAAAATATTTTATTTATGATGCCACTGAAGAAACAATTTAAAATTATTTTGCAATAAAAATATATTTAGCAATTCAATTACTCATGTAATTTTTTAAAAAAAAGTCAGATTTAAAATATTGTATGAAGAGGACCCATATATTTTAATTATAATAGATCAATTTAAAATATTTATAAGTCAATTATTCATATATAAGGTCTATTTAATTAATTTTATTAATTTATATAAAAATTATTTTTCCATCAAATTGTAGATGTTAAAATTTATAAATGGTAAAAAATACATCATTTGAATTTAAAATTATTATTAACGTACATATCTCTTAATATCTCTTAATACACCATTATATCTAAATTAATTTTATCATATTATCTACGTGATTAAACATTATATTTTAAGTATTGTTATTATATTTTCTATTTAACTGTTTCTAATTGTAAAAGAAGTAAATTGTGACTTCGTACAAATTTTACTTTTAATATTATAAATTCAAGCATTCTTAATTTAAGAATAAATTTACTTGAATATCATTACTAGTCCAAGGATTATTTTCTTAATAATGTAAACAAATGTTTTCTTAATTATTATTATAAGATTACCTTATAAAAAAAAACTTTAATAATTTCTCTCTTGATACATAAAAATAATTATTTTTAAATAAAAATTTAACTCTTACAATATTGTTGGGAGAGTTTAGAAAACAATTTTTTCATTTAAACTTATGTTGTAATAAAATAAATTTAGCCAATTTAATAAAATTTAAAAATGCATGCACTATACAACTATCCTAAACGTTTCAGTACAATGTTAACTTGCATGTACTCTCTGATTATAAAGTTAGCATGTACTCTCTTTTGACCAACCTCTAAGATGAATTTGAAATTACAAAATAACATAATGCTATGAATAGTAAAATTAAGATTCCAAATCGTAGAAGTTATAACTAGACTGGTATTTTATTCTTTTAGAAATAAGATTTACATTCATTTTAATGTATTTTCTTTTAGTTTTATAAATATTTCTTGTAATTTCAACCTTACGTGATTTTTAAATGTTTAAAAAAAGAAAAAAAATATTAGTTTCATTTTATCTACACCTTAATTTAATAAATTCATATAAGTTTTAAAAAACATTTAATGGATAGATAAATACTAATAACTATGACACTTTTAATCAATAGTCAATACCTAAAAATACTATCTTTCCTCATCACAATATCGATACGTAACTTCCTTGATCTCATTTTTGTGCATCCATTGAGATGAAAGCATTTCCCTTTATCTTTTCCAACTCTTATCCTTTATTTTTTTTTTTCCATTTAAAAGATCATCTTTTTACATGCTTGATGAAATTGAAAAAATATTTAGTATTTATTATTAGAATATATTTTATCTTATCTTAAAATTTATCTTCTTTAATAAGATCATAATCTTATTTTATCTTTCAAACAAGATTATGATTTATTTTCTATTATTATATAATTAGTTCAATTTTTTTTAGGATTTTTTTTTGTTATTTATTTTTTAATTCTTTGTAGGAACTTATGTAAAGGAGAATAACTTAGATTTGAATGAATAAAATGTTTTCACTTTTATGAAAACTTCCTTTTGTTCTTTGGTTAAAGAATTTTATAATATTAATTCTATCGACAGATCGTGATCAAAGTTACACTTCTTTGATAACTTTGGTTCTGCTGATAGGTCAAAATTTTGGATATGGGTCAATAATGAATTTAGACATGTTGTCAATCCTTATGAATTCACCACCTAGCCACGTTGAATAAAATTATTTATTAAACTAAAAACTTCAAGAATAAGAATGATAATCCATTGTTACAAAAATCATGTTAATGTTTGTAGAGGAATTGGTTGAATAGCTTTACAACATTTATGTAAGATACAAATAAATATAAGAAAGGAGTTGAATTGTGTTTAAGAAAACTTTTTTGCAAACCTTTTCTTAAAACCAAACTTAAAACAAAATAGACGAATGTTTTGTTTATCTTAGAAAAATTTTATTGTGAAAATTTTATTAAATAAATTTGAAAGTCAATGTTTCACAAACTCAACTCTTTTAAATTAGATAAATAAAAATATGGATAAAAGAAAGACACGTAAGAAGTTTATTTTATTTTGTCTCACCTAAAGACTAGGTCCAGTCCTTAACTACTTACTAAGAATTCCATTAAACAAAATTACTAGAAATATATTTTTATCATTCTTTACCAAATCTTGTCAAGCTCAACAAAATATTTTTTTCTACCTAGCCTCTTCAGAAATTACAATAAAGAATTCCTTCTTAACAAAGATTCTCTAAGCTTTATGTATTTTTTCTTATAAATGCTTATAGGTAAACTAATAAGGTCATCACCCTAGTTGATAGATGGAGCCATTT
This sequence comes from Pachyrhizus erosus, assembly GCA_026544285.1. Taxonomy (NCBI): domain Eukaryota; kingdom Viridiplantae; phylum Streptophyta; class Magnoliopsida; order Fabales; family Fabaceae; genus Pachyrhizus; species Pachyrhizus erosus. Next base: position 29,971 of record JAMLFT010000697.1, on the reverse strand, counting down.
AATAGCTTATATGCTTTTAAGTATTCGTTGAGTTATAAAGAATGTATAAGGAGGCACTTGGAATATCATAAATATAAATTGCGTAAATATTTTTCTTTGTAATGGGATCTTTTCAATATTTATAAAGAATTAAAAAATATCTATTATGGTTTGCTAAAACTCTCTTGTTATGTTCTTTATAATTTTGGACATTGATATGATTAATATTACATTAAACATTTTTTGCCAACTAAGGAATTGATAAAAACATATTGTTTATCTTCTTTTCCTAGTATTGGCGTCACATGATAGGTCATCATTCCTTCTTTTTAAAGTCAAGTACAATGCAACTTCTATTTGTGTTGTCTTTTCTACTAATTGTTGTTTTTACACACTTTTTGATGCACAAATAGGCAGTCTTATGAATTTTCCTTTATTTGTCTAAGAATGAAGCTTTTGAATCTTCTTAGCTTATATCAATAAGCTATCCTTCTCTCTTGATTATCTTTTCTTATAGAATGAAATAATTAATACATTAGAACAAACTAATTCCAAGACAAAAGATAATAATTGTTGAATTAAGTGTAAGTTTGCTTAAGATGAATAATTCACATGATTAATCTTTTCATAATAAAATCATATTCATATATTTTGCTTATTGTTATTAAAACATAAAGACTTCTATTGTTCTTTGATCTAATATAATTAGAAAAAGGAAAATGTAAACATAAATTTAAGAGCAAAATTTTTTAGAAAACAATAAATATCAAGAAAACATGTTAGTATTTGGGAAAGAGTTATTTTAGAGAAATAATTTTATTAAAGAATGCTTAGTTTGACTTATATTAAAAGAATGATAATTTCTTTTTATTACTTTTTCTTAAAAAGTGATATATTTCTTAAAAATAATTTTACCAAACATATTGATTGAATAATTTTACGAGATTTCTTAAGATCAAATATTTGTTTCAATAAAATTTTAACTTAATGTGTTACAAACAAATTAAGTGTTTATATATTAATGAATCAATAAACTTATAAAAAAAAGAAAAAAATCTGTTTTTAATTTCTCTAAAATTTAGTCATTTTAGTTTTTTTTTAAAATATTTTGTCCATTTTCCCATCCGTCCAATTTTGTAATGTCCGTTTTTAGTCTCAAATGCTATTTGAATAACTTTTTCTCCTATAAAATGTTATTTAAAGCATTTCAAAGGACAAAATATAACATATTTTAAATTTAAATAGACAAAAAATAAACATTTCAAAAATAGAGAAACAAAAAATGAATAATTTAAAAAAAAATTAAAACCAAACTTTAAAATTTTTAAAGTAACTAAATACATATATTTTATAAAAAATAAGCTATCAAATGATTTAAGTTAGATAACTTATTTTTAGAAGAGCTATTAGTTGAAGGCTCTCATCGGATTGGTCAATAGAAATAACATATGATTCGTGTGTTAATATCTGTATAATATCTTTTTTTCTCCAAATTTGTAGTCGTTGTGAATTTTTAGAAAATTACGATTATTATTATCTTCTAATTAATACCTTTATTTTTAATAAATTATATATTATATATGTATATTAAATTATTTCACTTTATTATTTTTTACAAAATGTACTTTATATGATAATAATAATTATATATGTGTGTGTCTTTTTAAATAATTTTATATATAAAAAATAATTAATCAATTAATTATACAAAACACTTCTAATTTGATTAACTAAAGATTGTTTGAGATGATTGTGAATTTTTAGTTTTTAAATGTAATTTTTAAAATAAAATATATTTTATAAAAATAGAGATGAAATCATTTTTTTTTTAAATTTTAAAATATTTTTACATTATTTTTAAAACTAAAAAAAATTATGTAAATTATCTTTTACATTAATAATTCTTATTGTCATCACAATTGTCACTTCGTTATTGTCATTATCACTATAAATATCATTATCATCTTTTTTGTTGTTATTAACACTGTCATTTATTACTTACTATAGTTATCATTATTATCTTTTTTGTTATCATTGTGTTATCTATCACACTGTTTATCATTGTTATAATCGTCATTTTCACTACAGTTTATTGTTACTTCTCATTATTATTAATCATTACATTAATATTTTTTAATGTTATTATTGTTAATTTATGTATAATTTTTGTTTAATAAAAATTAAATATAAATTATAGAAACATTAATATTATATATTTTTATTATGATTGTGTTTTTTTTTATTATTTGAATAATTTTAATATATTTATTTTTATAATAAAATTTATATTTTATATTTTTATTATTTTTTATTTTTAATTATTTTTTATTACATAATTTTACGGTAGAATAAAATAAGATAGAATAATTCACTTATTATATCTTCTTTATTTTACAATAATTTTTCTTTTTCATAATCAATTTTAAGAAAGGGCTTTTCGTATGAAAAACATTGCTACAATTTGAATTTATTATTTCTGGTAATGCAATATTCATAATCCTCTTCGTCTCTACTATCTGAGAATAGAAACTTTTTCGCATCTTACTTTGACCCATCTTCACCTATCAAACATTTTCTGCTGATTCTCCACCTTCAGGTAACTTTACTTTTTATTTTTTTTCTTTCTGGGGTTTCAAAATTTTCCAATTTTTCTATTCCTTGAATCTAATATAGAAATGATTAATGGGGTGGCGGTATTTATGTAAAAGGTGAAATCTTGTTTGTGACTCGAGGAATGGTGGGTGCAGTTAGTGGAAGATTAAGGAGTGTGAACATGGGTATTACTAACGATATTGAAGTTAGTATTTTGAGTGTGAGATTTAGTTCAGTTTATGGAGAATTTAACTGTTTCAATTTGTTATAAACTGGGTTGAAGTTGATTGAAGGACTGTTTAGTGTGAACTTCTATTTTGGCACAGCACTATTGTTCACAACTTTAAAGGAAAGTACACGAAATTCTGCTGCTAGTATCAAGCTGAGTTTATTGGCAAAGCAGTTTTTTGAATTTGAAGATGTATTATGTATTGAATGACGGTAATTATCAGAGCATTGGATTTTCCCCCCTTTAGTTTCGTTTTTCTTTAATTTGATTGTTTCCTTTTTTATTTATTATTATTTAGGTTAAGGTTTTATATTCAATTGGTTTTGAAATCACTTGTCACAGTTTTTTGTTCCTTCAATTAAAAGTGAAAGTGATATGTGGTTAAAATGGAACATTCTTCTTCCTGTTTGTTAAACAGGAAAGGAACAAGAAATGGGAAAGAGAGGATTTGGTTGCATTCAATTCTTCTATTAGAAGTACATGAATATGACCTTTCTTTTTTTGTCCTTCCATTGTCCAGTAATTTTCGTCTGGGATACGTGCTCATTCAACTAACTAGCACATTGGTTCTATCTTATCTTAATTTCAGGTCATAATATGAGAAATGCAAAATGTGTAGATCACCTCAGGTGGTAGAGGTGGTTCTTAAATTTTGTATCACCTGCATATCAAGGTTGTGGTGGAAATGAAATCTGAATAGTTAATACTGATGGATACTACCTCAGCTAAAAGAATACTGTATCTGTACTGCTAGTGAGAAAAGTATAATGCCATGGATGAAACACAAGATTGCTATTATTCTTCCAGTCTACCTGAGTCTTCTTTATCTCATGATGGTGGTGGGAGGTCTAATTTCAATGGACAAAAGAATCGTGGAACTGCTATATCTGGCCTGAAGAAGAGAGGTCATGGAAGTCGCTCTTGGATTAAAATTGGTCAAGATGGGACTTTTCAGACTGTGACACTTGACAAGGCAACTATCATGAGACATTGTTCTTTGCCTTCTAGAGATCTCCGGCTATTGGATCCGATGTTCATTTATCCTTCTACAATATTAGGACGGGAGAAGGCTATTGTAGTCAACCTTGAGCAAATCCGGTGTATAATCACTGCTGACGAGGTCATCCTAATGAATTCATTGGATGGTAGTGTCACTCAGTACAGGTTAGAATTATCCAATCGGCTTCAGAATGAAAAAGCAGGTAAGGAAGGATTGCAGCTCATATTGCTGAAATATATACATTTAGGTGCAAGGAAGACCCTTGTGAAAAAAAATGTCTTATATTTATCTAGGTTCATCATGACTATATTAGCATACCTAATGGTCTTTTCTGTTGTAGCACTGTTAGGAAATGGATGAAGAATAATAAGGGATAGACATTGAGTGTTGTGATTTAGGAAGTCTTTTCTTGATAATACTTTGAAAGCCTAAATTGAATTCGATACTTCTTCAGCTATTGTGATTTCTTTATTAAAGGAAATGTTATATTTGCTATATTTCCAAGCTATTCAAAGTTTTTTTAAGATTTTTGATGGAGGTAATTACTGCATATAATTGCTTACCTTGTCTGCCATTTTTGAACAGATGATCTACCCTTTGAATTTAGGGCACTGGAGTTGGCTCTAGAATTGACATGCACATCATTAGATGCTCAGGTATGAAATTTATGATAGTGTATATTCTACATTTTTACTTTTACATTGAAAATGGTAGCTACGAGTTGATATGCTTGCTAGCAGTTTGGGTAAATTACTGCAGGATTTGTCATGTTGAAAATATTTTCATCAACTTTCCTAAGTATTTGCCTGCAAATTCAGATAATCCAGAAATTTGGTCATGATTACACTTTATTGATTGCCCATTATATTTTCCACCATTCACTACAATCAAGATTCAGGCTGGTAAAAGTCCTAGGATTAATTTTGTGTAGCACTCAAAAAATATGGGTAGACAAAAGAATGTGCAAGGAGATCTGAAACACAAACAAAAGGGTGGTGACCTTCTAGCTAATATCTTAGGAACATATAATAAAACTTCTATTATTAAGGAAACTAGATCTCCTATTACAGCCATGGGACCCCTTTCTATAGGATGAAAGCCTAATAAAAACCAAATCCTAACCCTTAGGTCTAAATCCAAACCATCTATAAAGCTAAAAGAACCGATAGGCATAAATAGAATGGAAATAGAAATCCATGGTAGTGATTAGTACAGTAGCGTAGGCAGTACTCTTGTACATTAGCATGATCAATATCAAATTGTAGTAGCTTGAATAGAAGTCCAGGTGTCTAACATATAATTATGATTGACTCCCTTTTGTCCTACATCAATTTCTACTCTATCAAAGTGTACCTTGTTGCACAATTCATGAATATAGTCCCAAATACCCTCTCATAGAGACTAATTAGCAAATAAATGTTGCAAGTCTCTTATGCTATTTAGACAACAAATTAAGCAGGTGAAAAGAATGTAGAATGAGAATAAAAACTAAGTTGTGGACAATGGAGTAATTTGCACTCAAACACAATAATTTTCAATTATATATGAACATATGGTTTAGGCCTTAGTTGTGTTAAATTACTTCAATTCCAAATTCCCATATAAGAATGCAAATTGCTATCATTAGCCAATTATCTCTACTAATTTTCTTGGAAACCGGGTCAAATTTCTAATGATCCAGTTCCTAATTAAATCCATTTTTTGGTCCATAAAGAATTTGTCTAGAAAAGCATTAAGCAAAATCCATTAGCCAATTGAAGTGAGAATTACCGTTTGGTCATTCAATAACTGTTGACCTGATTTGCCTTATAGACCTGCGAATTAATTATATGGCTCACCAATTAATCAATCGACAATTATACATCCAAGAGTGGCCAAGTCAATGCAACTAAATGCAATAAAACAAACCCTAATGAAAGGAGATACAAATTATATTAAAAACTGGGAAGATCCACAATCAAATCACAAGGTCCACCATAGCCCAAACTATGGATTTAGTTATTCATAATAAAATGAAAACAATGCCTTAAACTAAAATCTATATTTTCAACCATAATGATCCAAAAAATGGTAGAAGAGAAGAAACAAACAAGCAAAATCCCATGTAGCAAAGACCTCAAATGTTCTAGAATGCTTGCTTGAAGTTTTGAGATTACATTTGGCTAGAAAAACACTGAAAAAATGGGTTCATCCAGAGAGATTGACAAGGAGACTAGGGAGTACTAAACAGAGCAGGTATTGGGTTGGTTGGAAAATGCTGGGTTGATGATGCCAGAGAAGAGTGGGGGTTTGTCCAGAGAGAAAATGCTCAATTAGATGTGTGAAATTGAAATTGCGAGATTGCCCCCCAAAACAAAACAATGTAGAGAAAAATATTTTTCATCCTGTTTCCTGCTGTTCCTGACTGGCTAAACACTGCATTTGTGGTCGTGACTCAGGGTTGCAAAAGTGCTGCTATTGCACAAGATCCACCAAGCTGATGAAATATTGTGAGTAATGAGTCAAAACTGTGAGGCATTATGAAAGGTGATAATAAGATGATCAAAGATGCGTCTCTCCGATCTAAAATTCCCTACTCTTTTGACAAGGATGGAGGATACTTCATTATTTCCACCAGATTGAAGATTTAGATAAGATATATTTTGTTTGGATACTTTCTTTAAATTTATGCCTCATAGAATAGATATTTCCAAAATACTTCGTGAAATCCTTTTGTTGATATCTTCATAAAACCCTTTTGTTAATATCTCCATCAAATGTTCTAAACTATTTTTCATCTGAACTAATCCAATTCATTTTGTTATAAAAATAAGAGAAATTGGGCAAAAAGCAACACAAGACATAAAATTAACATATGAAGTTTCATATTATTTCCCAAGAAATACGGAGGGAGTGAGTGTTTATCACCGCTCTCATATCTTAATCTTATCTTTGGACCTAGGTCATTGTAGTGTATATTTTCTGACTAGGCATAGGTGTGTAGCTTGGATTTTGCAAATTGTTGTTTAGTGTTGTAATTCAGGTAATTGTGTTTATATGCATTGCTAAATGCATAGAAAATGATGTTGAACAAGCTACCAGCCATCTGTAAGTTAGTTTTCATATTGAATTCCATATATTAAGGAGGATGTTGATTTGATAGGTAAACGAACTGGAAATGGAAATATATCCTGTGCTAGATGAACTAGCGTCATCTATCAGTACTCTCAATCTGGAACGTGTTAGAAGATTTAAAGGTCACCTGCTTGCTTTGACTCAACGAGTTCAGAAGGTTGATCAACATAGAATTATTATCCTTGATTACTATTTTCATTTTTCTAGCTTTCTATTACCTGCAACTAGTAACTTATTGTTAATTCCCAGGTTCGTGATGAAATAGAACATCTCATGGATGATGATGGTGACATGGCTGAGATGTGCCTAACTGAGAAAAAGAGAAGATCAGATATTTACACTTTTAATGATTGTTTTCAAACTTCTGCATCAGGTAGAGTGATTTCAAAATCGGCTCCTGCTTCACCAGAGCGATCAATTAATGGAGTCCAGATGTTGCAAAGGGCTTTCAGCAGCATTGGAAATTCTAGTAAACATGGTAGTTCAATGGGTTCATCTGATAATGGGGAAAGGATTGAGCCACTGGAAATGTTGCTTGAAGCATACTTTATCGTCATTGATAATACTCTTAACACAATACTGTCGGTATGATAAGTTTGACTTACTCAGCTGTAGCATTAGAATCTGCCCATGTTGCTTTTAAGTTATAACGTATAACAGAGTATCTGTATGTTGGATATCATAGTATTTGCTAATATAACTAAGGTACTTATATAACATTAAATTAGCTCTGGCTGGCCTTCAGCCAATCAGCTGTTGCATTCTTATTTTTGTTTGAGTTGTAGCCATAGTGCACTTTTATGTAAACTAACAGCATATGGTTTTATTATTTAGGCGTGCTTCATGCAAATGCTGCGTCATGCAAATGCTAAGTATTTTTTTTTTTTCTTCTGGTAATGCAGCTCAAAGAATACATTGACGACACAGAAGATTTTATCAACATAAAATTGGTATGCTAAGATTAACAATTTGCAACATTCTGCTGGCTATCCCTTTATTTCTTTGATACTGTAAACTGTGTAAACCAGGCAACGTTACTTTTCACTCTATGTATTACAGGGAAATATTCAAAACCAGCTAATACAGTTTGAGTTGCTTCTTACAGCTGCTACATTGGTAGCTGCAGTATTTGCTGCTGTAGCAGGAGTGTTTGGAATGAACTTTGAAACCACAGTTTTTAACTATCCTTATGGATTCAATTGGGTTTTGGTAATTACTGGAATTGCTTGTATAGCATTGTATTTTGCCCTCCTATTCTATTTTAGGTACAAGAAAGTGCTTGCAGCTTAAACTTCTACAGCACTGAATAGAGTGTGCATTCTACCAAAGTCATATTGGTCAAGGTGACAGCTTGCAGCCATATACAACATCTATCTGTTTGTGGAAGATGATCTCTACTCATAACTTATTGCTTTAACATGGCTGGATACATTGAAGCTTTCACCATTTCATCATTCAAGATGCCATCGTTATACTTGGGCAACTATCCATGGTGCAGGCCAAGATGTCTCTATAATCCCGTGATATTTTGAAAGAGTCATAAACCTTCCCATCTCTGCTCTTCTTGTACTCAAACAACAAATTTGAATGATCAAAAGCAGTTAGTTTTACAAACCCGTAGTCATAGTCTTTAAAGATGCTCCATTTGGTTTTGAGGGAAGTAAATGGTGAAAGGCTTGCTCCACCACCACCTGCAACAATATGTATGGTCCCATTTAAGGTTCCCTTATAGTGGTGTTTCTCTTCATTAGTGCAGATATTCTGTTGCAAAATGTAACAAAGGTTCTTGTTAGTAGAGAAAATATGCATTTTCATTCCAACTTGCAGATTTAAATGATTTCTATTTATGGCATGTAAAATGGTAGTTGCACATTTTTCTCAAGAGCATATTAGGGATTAGGGAACTCAACATTTTGATTACTTAATGCTTAATTCTGGATGTTGTGTTGTTAATGTACATGTTAGCATTATATTCATCAAAATTTGGATGGAGGAATAGCACAAGATTGAAGAAACCTGGTATATGGGGCATGTCCTCTCATAATTGTGCACATGGCCATAGATGGCAATGTCCACCTTGTATTTCTGCCAGAGCTTTTGAAAGCTCTCTCTCCCCATTGGTTCAGCAAATGATCCCTCTTCTGCATAACAGATACAAGAAGAGTATCCAAGGACGCGATGTGCAAGGAAAATTAGCCATGGCTGTTTTTGTCTGTCAACTGATGCCAAACAATGCTCAATGAACTTGTATTGTTCTGTGCCTTCTCTCCAATCACGCTCAGTGTCAGCAACACAGAAGCGGAACATGCCATAGTCAATTGAATACCTGGGTAAAAAAATTACTTTGTCCCTCCTATCCTCATGAGACCACCATTATAAAAAATGAATATGAACCCTTAATTTAGTTCTTGATCCGTTAACTCAGACTGATGAAATGCATATTTAAGGACTAATATAATCAATAATAGTTTTTTTATGTTAATGGCATTACTCCTTTTTCTTTTAACTGTTATTCCAAAACAAAATAAATGTCATTATTTCTTTCAAAATTTTAATTCTAGAATGTATTGCATTTTTTGAGAGATTTGATTCTGGAATTGATTTGTAAACTTTTATTTTTTTCCAAATCACTTTGCAATTAAAATTCTGGAAGAGTTTAAAACATTGAGATTATGTTTTCTAAAGTGATTTTCAAATCACTTCTGGGGTCAATAGGGGTAATTTTGGAATAATAGTTAAAATTAAGTAGTGTTATTAACAAAAAAAGAGGGGTTGCAAAAAGTAAAAAGCCTCTACTACATTTTTCAAAAGTTAATTTGATTATTTACTCTTTTTTATTGAATGACATCGTAACTCTTAGTAATCCATTTTGTTACTCAAAACATTCTACCAGGGAAAAATCTTACAATTTACTAAATTTATTTTACGGATTGTCATCTCAAATGCATGGAGGTCATATTACTATACCAAAGCTTAGCTCTGTTCGAAGCAGGGGTGTAGAACATAGTCTGTGCCAACACACCACATTCTCCCCCAGAATCCATGTTCTCATAAAAGGATCCTGTTCCGGGCCAGTCTCGTTCATGGTTCCCACTGTAAGGACAAAAACACCACAATGGTATCATTATTTCATTATTAGTAGAAATAGATAAAACACTTCCTAGACTAATTTTTGGGAAAGCTATATAAAAACCTTGCAATCATGTATGGCACAGCTGATGCAATTGGCTCCACCTGTGCAGTAAATTGGTCCCACTGAGAAAGGTATCCATTTGCATAACATATATCTCCAATATGGAAAACAAGGTCAATGTTTTCCAAGTCCTGGATAAGCTGCTGTGTAGTGTTAATTGAGCCATGCTGGAAATTGTTGTATTCATTGGAACCATCAACTTCCTCCTGCATGGTCAAATATGCATCAAATACTCAGAGAATTGAATAATTAAATGATTGTGGTTCACACTGAGGACAACATGATCTCATAGACCATAGACACAAGGTTTTAAATTGCGGTTGTCTTTGCAGTCTCGCTGTGATTTTTGATATTGTGGGAAATTATGTACAAATATGGCTGATGTGGCCACAATTGAAACTGTTGTATGGTTAACAATTATTATGTCTTACAGCTAAACAATTTTACACTTCATATGCAGTTTGTAACACTTGAAACTATGGCTGCTTCTTAAAGAAAGAGTTTGGAAACTGGTCTTATCATAAGCGTTCATTATGTAGCATATTCTTTGGTTTGATACTATAGACTAGAATTTAGAAAGTCCAAGCAAGATAGAATTGATATAATAAGCTCCGAGTATGAGCAAATTACAATTTTAGACATCAAATTATCAGCATATATTAGGATCAAACTCCTTGAAAAATGTTCCTGAGAAACATGGCAGATGTCATCCATGGAATATATGCATTGCATACTTTTAACAGTTCAAACCTTTCCCATATCTCCAAATACGACCACACGTTGTAAGGACTTCTGTCCAGGAAAGGGAGGTGCTCTAAACTGATAGTTTCCACTCCAGATATATGTGGCATTGTTTAATTTGTGTCCTATCTTGTACTCGTATCTGCCCAATCAACAGAAAGCACAATTAAATTGTCATGACATCAACAAACTAATTTAATTAGAAAATATGATACAACGCAATAGGTTTTATCTAGTTTTATCTAGTTCGGAACTCGATAGCAAAAAACAGTACCTATTATTTTTTCAATGGCTGTAAGGTCTAAATCTAGGTGAAATCTATAGCATCTAATGACAATACAACAAAATAATCATGATCCGCTAGGTCAAACAAAAATTTATGGCTTCAGAGGGATGTTCTGACAAAATTAATGAAAAGGTAAAGTATGATAATTAATAAAGTAAAACAAAATCGAATATAAGATTAGTGTATATTTGTTGACGTATACCTTGAAAGGGAAACATACAATTAGAAAGTGCATACAAGTAGGCCTAAGCTAGAAACAACATACATTCTGTTGGGCCACAGTTCTTTTAGATGACTGGTGTGTATGTATCCAGGATCACGCCATCCCACTGTTCTTGATGGTGCACCTGTTCATAGATAGATAATGTTAGTTGCAATGAGAAACATTTATGGAACAAATTTCCACCAACTAAAATTTCAAGAAAACTAAAGTTCCCAATGGTAGACAGACTAAGCACTTATTTGAAGAATATGAAGCATAAATACTTTATGTACCACATCAAATTTGTTGTGTTACTATTAGGATATAAGGAGAAAGGAGAGTTAGTTAAGGTAGTTTGACTATTAATGAGTTAGTTAATTAGTTAGAGGGGTTTGCTAGATATAAATAGGAGAAGGATACAAAAGAGGGGAATTGGTTGTCATTTTTTAGATTGAGCATTAGCTCTTTGTGAAAGGAGAAATCCTCTATAAAAGGAAAACTCTTAGAGGAGAGTTTTCTCTCCTATCATCTGTTATTTTCTTTCTATTAATTCAATAAAATCTTTCTTTTCTTTCTCTTTCTAATTCTTGGTTCCTAACAATTGGTCCAACTTGCTCGATCTTCGAGGGAGAGCTAGTCTTAAGAGATGGAGAAAACAAAAATTTGGCCTAAGAAGGAGGAGCTGCCAATGTTTGTAGGGACAAACCCAATTGGTTGGATTGCTAGAACTGAAAAATTCTTTGAGGTATAAGAGATTCATTCATTCCATAAGCTGCAATATGCATTCATGAGCATGGAGGGTGTGACAATGCATTGATTCTATTCTTGGTGTCAAGAGAACCCAAATTCAGATTGGGAGTCATTTTCCATAGCTTTGATCAAAAGATTTGGAGATAGCTATGATAACCAAGTCTTTAAAAGATTGACTACCTTGAAGTAAGAAGATCAACTTGGGATGAAAACCTGTATCAAGAAAAGGGAAATTTTCACTGTCTTCTTGAAAGAAAGGACCATCATTTCATAGCTTAAACACATGTTGCACAAGTTATTGAATGAAGAGGCTGAGCCCCATTTAACTTCGCAAGACAAAAATAGTATGGAGGGAAGTGGGTCAGAATGCAGTGAAGCAGAGGCTAGTTCTTGGGCAAGAAAGGTGGAACTACCCTTCTTTGATGGAAGGATAACAATTTTGAGTGTGTCGGTGACCAATTGAAATTTTTGAAATCTGAAACAAGAAGTAAAAAGGGTTCAGTTATCAAGAACCACACCCTTTTTGGTGGAGAAGAAACCCAAAATGAAGCAAGATTAGCTAGAGAAACAAAGATTGAAGAAATTTTGATGGAGGAAGAAGTTGATACTTCAATGAAGAGGGAGAAATACAAGGAAAATAGATTGAAGAATATGGGCTGGGAAGACTATTTTTTGGATCACAGTGATAGAGTTGATCAACAAGCAAGTTGAAGGTGGCAATGCAATAAAAAGACTTGTTATTTTCAAAATCCAGAATTTTATAAAAAGTCTATTATGATGAAACAAAAATCACTATTAGGCCTAAATTAGATCATAAAGGTGGTTGGAACATCAATGGTGTTGAAATCTTGGAATTGCAACTTGCTGGATGAACCTTTACCATTAAACTTTGTTGGGTCTAAAGATGACAGCTCAGCAAGGGAGCCAAGGCAAAAGGGGTGTATAGAGGCAGTCGTGATGATTCAAGTTATACAGAGTCCACCCTCATCTCCACCAACACCAAAGCCACCAGACTAGAGTTTGCATGTAGGGGCAGTGGATAGTTCCCAGCAAAGCTACAATTGGTGCAATTGGAGAAAGGTTGAGGAAGTGTGTCATTTCAGTGTGCAATTCTAGTTTTCAGATTCCAACCTTGAGGACAAGGTTGATTTTTAGGAGGGGTGTATTATTAAGATATAAGGAGAAGGGGGAGTTAGTTAAGGCAGTTAGACTATTAATGAGTTAGTTAATTAGTTAAAGGGACCTTTTAGATATAAATAGGGATAGAAGGATAGGAGAGAAGGGAATTAGTTATAATTTTTTTAGCTTGAGCTTAGTTCTTTATGAAAGGAGAAATCCTTTGAGAAGGGGAAACTCTTGGAGGAGAGTTTCTCTCCTATCTTATGTTCTTTTCTTTCTACTAAATTAATTCTGCATTAGGTAAAGTTGGCAAGTGCTTTGGATACACCTTAAGTCAAACCTGAAGGGTTTGTGTGACAGGACATTTTGTAAAGAAAACCTGACTTGCACCTAAAAAATTTATCTGGGGATGAATTAGTTCTTGACAAGAACAATTTAGAAACAAGAAAATATAGTTTTAGATTGGCAGTAGGTACACCAGCAAGTATGCCCCATTTTTATCATGACATACTTTATATAAATCATTCTCCTACACTTCTCTCCCTTATTTAAAAATATTGTTTTTACCATGAATATTCATATTATCTAAAACTGTATAATCTCTTAAACGTGTTGCGCTAACGTTGTTGATTCCAAATCCTAGGTTCAAGTACAAAACAAAGAATTTCGAATTACAAGATATATATATCCAAATTGTATAAATTTACAGGTATATGACTTCCCTTACCACACATGCTATCACGAGTGAAAGTCAGTGTCTCAGCAGGTGAATGCACAGGGTCTCCTCCTTTTGGACCCCATTGAACAAAAGGTTCAGCATCACTGATCCCATATCCACTTGTCCATGTTACAGTCATCTGATCAAAATGATACTATTTTAATTTGATAAAACAAAAGAACCGTTTAAAGAAAAAAGAGTAAATTTAAAAAAATATATTTAAAAAGAAAAAAAACTAAGAGAGATAATAGCAGCATGCTGGTGCTTTCCTTCTTCGCAAGTTCACATAACATTTGCTTACATAGGCAACTTCCTTATCCTTGTAACATCAACTGTGTAAGTTTATGCAGTCTAGGACTTGAGAAAATGAACTTACCTCATTCCATGACTTTCCTAGTGCCAGGCGAGGGTAAACCGGTGCATTTGGATTAGCAAAAGCTATTTTATTTGACACTGCTACTAGCTTTGGCTGACATGAGGTAAATATAAACAAATAAGAGATTGTATTTAGCTATTTCATGATAGATGTGCAAATTAGGAGTTTCAGAGAGGCATAAAATTGTTATTGAATATATTGAATTGGACAATGTGATTGAAATTACTAAATAAAGGATTATCATATAAATAAACATAAATCCAAAAGAAATGTGTGTCATCTAATACCAGTATGCAAATGTGGAAAATCAGGTGAGCCAGTGAGTTTGTGTAAATGTCTGTGCGGCATTAACTGTCTCTATGTGCGTGTATTTGGTTGTTGTTCTATGCATATGCATTAAGACTAGTATGGATTAGTAGAAAGAGATGGCATGGAATGGCACTGGTTTCTATTGTTTGGATTATTAAAATAGGGTGGAATAGAATGGAATCTGTTTCGTCCAATACCTCTGCTTTTCTTCTCCCCTACTTTGGGGATGGAACCAACTTGCTGTTTAGTAGTCTCCTTACCATTCCGTTCACTTCTTGAACAAGGGGATGGAAACTTTCCTAAATTCTTTTCATATTATTCAACTAGACTATATAGGAAGCATATCAGTTGAGAGATGAATGCATAAGAAGAGCTAATCTTAACCATCCGTGTTCAGATAGATAGATAATGACTGGCAAAATCTGCAGAGGTAATGGTAAGACTTCCACAGTATCTAATGGAAAATATGAATTGCTAGGAAAGCAGAACAGAAGTGAACGAAAAAGACAAACTGAAAAAGAGAAAAACAAGAAAAAAAACTGATAATTCTGACTCAGCCCACAAAGTAGCCTTTATAAGGATTTGTTAACTTGTATCCACTGTTTAAAAAGAAACAAAAAAAAGGCAAGAATACTCTCATGGATCAAATATACCACCCAAAAATCTGTGTATGCAATTTTGTTTGTATAAGAATCATAGAATATTCACATCCACTTGGTCAAACAAGTTCAAACTAACAATGGCTTACGTTTGACAAGCCGCCATAAAATAGTGCAAATGAGAATTCTGATCTCTGATTGATCAGCTGAAGCTTCAGAAACCCTTGTCCAGTTACTTTGTAGAGGGGACTTGAGTAATTTGCATATTGATACTGCACAATGGGGTAAACATTCATTAGATCATCACTTCTATTCTTTCTTTCATAATTTCTCCTGGCTTCAAGAAAAGCAAGTGAAAGAAATCATTGTGGTAAACTCATTATGAAAATATGGTCAAAGGTTAGTGTTCACGTCCACACACGTACCTTAATGGGTGCAGAACACTATAGCGGTGGATACACTCTACGATTTCCTTTTGGACATGTGGAAGCACTGAGATGCACAAAAGAGGAACAATCAATTAAAACTAAGCAACCAAGTTTGGTTGTACAAGTCAAGAATTTAATTGAAACAATCAAATAGAACTTTTATAGGACTCCAAATTGTGGAGCCAGTTTTGTGGCTAAACTCTAGATAGGCACCAATTTTGAATGCTACCTAAAGTTTGCAGGAGAGAATACTCCAATCCAATCATCATCTGATGGAATTGGAGAACTGTACTCCAAAGTTACCCATTCAGCAGTTTGTCCCTACAGAATCCAGTAAAACTTACATCAGCAATAAGCCGGCAATGTGCAACAAGATGGCATGTAGAAAACTAATGCATAAGCTAAAAGAAATTGGTGATCATTAAGAGTTTACAGGTGACACCACTGATCATCATACATTACACAACAGTGTTAATAAAACTTACTTGTAGTCCAAGAACTGCTGGAGATGCTTTAATGTAAGCAAGGTCAAGAAGTGATACCGTTGCCTTATGAACAGAAACTTTTGAAAGAGGCTGATCTCCATGTGACCACACCCTTTGGAGTGCTAAACAAACCAGTAGAAATGCCATGGAGACAAACTTGGATTCCCCCATTTCAGTAACTGTTTCAGTGTGTGCTCAGATTAATTACACCACACCTTATGTATGTAGTTTTCCAGAAAACTTGGTTATACTCTATCAAATATCTCATATATAGTATATACTACTTATCTTTTCCGCAACTCACCCAAAAATCACAATTAGAAAAACAAAGAAAAGTCGCAAGCCATAGAATATGCAAAAGAAACTGCAACTTTATAACAAGTAGATGCGGTTAGAGTTCACATATCTGTCAATAATCTCAATTTGTTTGTTGAAAGCAAAAAATAGGGTTTTAATTTGAGGGAAGAGATATTTAATAGAACAACAGTTTTCAAGAGGAATCTTGGGAACAAAAAACAAAGATGCCACTCACTCTAATTACTAACGTTTTAATACCAAGGCTCCGGTTATAAACTAGTGCACAAGTAGACTACTTATTTTAACAGTTGGATATATTATTTTTTTAATATATGGTTGAGATTTGTCACCTGCAGCGTGTTCAAAGGGTGAGGTGTGTTATTTTTTTGAAAATTGCTAACTAATCCCCAGTCAAAGTTGTGTTTCTTCACATCATCGTTGGAGAGTAAATTCCTCAAATGGTTGATCTTCCATCTTTCCTTTGTGCCAATTCTCACTCAAACACAAACAAAGCTTCTTTCTTTAGCTGAGTTGAGTTGATGGCTTCGAAAGAAGAAATGGTAAAGGGTAAGAGGTTTGAAGGGAAGGTGGCAATTGTGATAGCTTCCACTCAAGGAATTGGCTTTGCCATAGCACAGAAGCTTGTGTTTTTAATCTCTTTTCTTAGCTCAAAGTCTTCATCTTTTTTTTTTTGGTTTTAGAAAAAATCCTGGTTTTGCATTTGGGTCACCAGAATTAAGGATTTTTTTTTCTCTTTTCATTTTTTTGATTCATCTTATGAAGGAGAGACTAATTGTTAAATAATGAGAATGGTTGGTATAAGAAGAACGGTGGAGGAAATTATTAAAAGAGATTTCATGAATTTGATTTTTAACTGAGTCCAGTGATGCGTGTGATTTATGTAACAAACATTGTTGTTGATGATAGTTTGTCAAAATGCTTTTTTTGTTTTAGTTTTAAGATAAAAAAATAATTTTAAAAAAATAATATAACTTTGTGTTGTATAATTCAAACGTATTATTTTATTAAATTTAATTTGTATTTAAATAATAATTTAATAAAATATTTTTATTTTTATTAATTGATTTGTTTAAATTAAAATTAAAATTACTTTAATAATATCTAAGACACATTTTTGATAACTTTATCTATTTCCCAATTCCTGCCTACTACCATTGACAGGATTGTCAAGTGATTCTTGTGTTCTGCACACATGTTTATTCATTGCTGATTTTTTTTTTGGTTGAGTTGCTACATCAAAATGTTGATATGGGTGCTGAGAAACTCCGGCCAGAAGGAATTGAAGTGTTGGCGATTGTTTGCCATATTTCTAATGCTAAAAAAGGAAGAATTTGATAGACAAAGGTGAGATTTTCTTCAGATATCCTATGAAATTTGTTTAAATCACCGATACTTTTTAACTTAATCATACTATCATATGTGATAAATTGTAAAATTTTTTACTTGATAATGCATAGAAATTAAGCTCTTTTAATATTGATCACGTGAGAGTGGTATGTGTCTAGTAGTACATGGATTCTTCTATCCAACTACATTTTATAAATTCTTACTTTTACTATTTAAACATTCATACAATATAAATAAAAAGTATCACAATAATTAGAAAAACTGTACAACTTTTCTATGTTTACCATAAAGTCTCCCTTATTTATAAAATACCAATTCTTTTAATATGTTAATTTTAAAATAATTTTATACATATTAATAATTGTGTCATATCACGTAAGTTTTAAAATTTGCATTTTACCTTTTTGCGGAATCCTTGCTTTATGACTCACTAATTATCGTGGCCAGGTTCAATAGAAGGCTTCCATTGATTTCATCTTTGCATTCAATCTTCTTTTCTCTTAATTTATTAATTGGCGAAAGAATTGTACCAGTAATTGTAGTCTAGATTTCATAAATTATGTTAAAAATTGAGATTTTTAATTTATCAAAAGCCTGTTCAGCTTTTGTGATTGTTTCTAAAGTTACTTAAAAGGTTAGTTATAATATATAATTTTGTTTAGGAGATGAACAACTAATGTTAAGTATATTTTTATGGAATTTAAAATATATATTTATAAATATAGATTTTAACTGTTTATTATATTTATTAAGCAACTAAATATTAATAAACTTATTAATATAATGTTTTATTGACTTATTCTTAAGCTTAACAAACATAAAAAACATTGATTATTTCTAACGTAATATGCATGTATTAAGTCATAAATTTAACACTCCTTCTTGACTTTGATGCTGTTAATTTTCAACCTCTCTTGTAGAAACTCAAACTTGCCTTTAGGCAAAGTTTTTGTGAAAATGTTTGTTGTCTATTCTTTAGTCTTTCAATATTCAAGTAGAACTTCACCTTCTTTTTGTGCTTTTTTGTGAAAGTATAACCTAATCATGAAATGCTTAGTTTTTCCATGAAAGACTAGATTGTTGGAAATAGAAATAGCAGCTTGATTGTTAACAAAGATTTGTGCGCTTTATTATTTTTTTTTCTTTTCAGAAAGTGTAAATTCTCCAATAGTTTTCTTAACCAAATTGCATGATTTGTTGCTGCAGTTGTAGCAACATATGCTACTTCTGTTGTGCTTTATGCCACCACTTCTTGTTTCTTAGAACTCCATGTAAACATTCCAAATCCAAGTGTAAAACAATAACCTATTGTACTCTTCATATCATCCACTGATCATGTCTAGTCACTATCCGAAAAACCATAGAACTTGATACCAGCATTGTTCTCAAACCTTACTCCAAATTCAACAGTGCCTTTGAGGTACCTAACCACTCTTTTGGTTGCTTGAAAATGAGATTCACTTGCATAGTGTAAAAATCTAGAAAGTAAACTTACAACATGCAAGATATTTGGCCGTCTTGTTGTTAGATACATTAGACATCCAATCAAGCTCTTATAGGTGCATTCATTAGTTCTCTTATAGTTGTCTTATTTACTAAGTCTTTCTTTTTTATTCATTGGTGTCAAAACAGCCTTGCAATCTTCCATTTGAAACTTCTTGAGTATTTCTTTGACATATTATTTTTGGCATATGAAAATGCCATTTTCTTCTTGGTGCACTTTCATTCCCAAAAAATAGGACATTGGTCCTAGATCAGTCATCTCAAACTTTTGGTACATTTGAGTTTTGAAATCATCAAGTTTAACATTGCTTCCCAAGATTAGAATATCATCAACATAAATGAAAATAATGATTAACTCATAACTAACCTGTCTCACAAACAGTGTAGGTTCACTTAGACTTTTGGTAAAACATATCTTCAAACGATAATCATTTAACCTACTATACCAGGCCCTTGGTGCCTGCTTAAGCCCGTACAAAGCCTTTTTTAGAAAGAAAACCTTGTTCTCTGCTCCTTGTTGAACAAAACCTTCAAGTTGCTCAACATAAATCTTCTCCTATGAAACACCATTCAAGAAAGCTAATTTGACATTTAGTTAGAAAACTCTCCAACCATTTTGAGCTGCCAATGCCAATAGCAATCTAATGGTATCCAATCTTGCAACTGGAACAAAGGTTTTTGAAAAATCAACTCCATAAATTTATGCATAACCCTTCACCACCAAATGGGCTTTGTGCTCGTTCATTGAGCCATTTGCATTTAGCTTGGTTTTGAATACTCATTTCACTCCAATAACATTCTTGTTTAATGGCCTATCAACTAATATCCATGTGTGATTTCTTTTTTCTATCATTTTGAGCTCCTCCTTCATAGCCTTAATCTATTTCTGGTCTTTGTAAACTTCAAAAAAAACTTTAGGCTCTAGAACAACAATGTTTTACCTTTCATAAATATCAACTAGCAATCTTATTCCTCCAACAGATTGATCATCAATATTATCTTTCAAAATTTCTTCAACATCCGATTCTTGACTTTGATAATTTTAGCTTAAATCCCAATGTTCATCCTCAAAGAAAGTCACATCCCTACTTATAACAACTTTTCCAGATTGTGGCACAAAGACTTTGTAAGCTTTTGAGACTTGACTATAGCCAATAAACACACCAGGTTGAGATTATTTATTAAGCTTGTCACGTTTAACTCTAGAACCATAATATAGCATAAAGAGACAAAAATTTTGAGGTTTTGTAGAGAATACCATGCCTTATATGGTGTTTTTTTTTTTCAAGTGCTCTTGTTGGAAGCTTATTTAGCAAGAACACAACATTATTTGCATCCTCTACCCAAAATTTCTTAGGTATATGTTGTCATGCATCAAATACCTGACAATCTCCATGATTGTTCTGTTCTTCCTCTCACTCACTCCATTTTGTTGTGGAGTATAAGGTATTTTCAATTGATGTTGTATGCTTGCATCTTCTCAAAATGCTTAAAACTGATGTGACATATATTTAGTTTCGTTGTCAGATCTGATTGTCTAAATTTTACAATCACTTTGTGCTTTAACCAAGGCTTTAAAGTTATAGAATTCATTAGTTACCTCAAACTTACTTTTCAAGAAAAAAATCCAACACATTCTAGTGAAGTCATCCATAAATAAAACATAGTACATGCTACAATTCAAGGAAAGTACTTTGTGAGGTCCTACAACATCGGTATGAATTAATTGCAATTTGCTGAAAGCTCTCCATGTTGAAGCAAAAAATGGCTTCCTCATTTGCTTGCCAAATTGAAATCCTTCGCAACATATATCATGACAGTCGAAACATGACAATCCACGAGCAAGATTTTTTTTTGTTGCAGGAGCTCAATACCTTTCTTATGAAAATGACCTAACCTTTTGTACCATAATTCAGCATCACTCATCTTTGCTTGAAAAATAGTTTTCTCTTTACTTTATAAATTTAAGGAGAAACTCTTGTCTTTCATCTCAACACTACAAACTTCCTGACCATTTGCATCACTATCTACACACCTTTTATCATTGAATGATACAAAATAATCCTTCTTAAGTAGTTGTCCAACGCTAAGCAAGTTTTAATCTATCTCTAATACATAAAGTACACCAGTAATTAGTTTTGTACCTGAAACAGTTTTGATAAACATTGTGCCTTTTCCTTTTACTACTATGTATTGATCATTTTCAACCTTCACCTTGGTACGAAAATTGTCATCTAAATCTTAGAATAAACTTACATAAAAAATCATGTGATTAGTACAACCATTGTCAATCAACCAATTTTTACCTAAATTAGTGTTGGAATAACATGTTCCGACAAACAATTGTTCTATTCCTCTTGATCAACAACATTAGCTTCATTGATTTGTTGATGTTTACATACTTTTGAGATGTGCCCCATTTGGTTGCACTTGTTGCACTTTTTTGTTAGGTCTTTACTAGCACCTTGCTTCTAGATGATTTCTTCTCTTGTCATATAGGTATTTAGGAAATGGACCTTCCTTACTAAAACCTTCAGTAGAATTTTTGTTGTGATTCTTTTGAAAAATTTTCTTCTTTTGATCCTTACCTTCTTTCTTGGATTGTGCAGCAGCAAACAATGCACCTTCAACTACTTTTCCTTGCCTAATGACCCTTCAACTACTTTTCCCTTGCCTAATGATCTTTCGTTGCTCTTGGGTTTGTAAGGAACTCACCAACTCAACAACTGACATGTTGGCTAGATCTTTTTTTTCTTCAAGAGAAGAAATTTTCACTTCATATCTTTTTGGTAAGGTAACCAAAATTTTTTTCACAATTCTCTTGTCAAACACATCTTCACCAAGCATCTTAACCTTGTTTAAAATGTCCTCAAGTTTGTCAGCATATTCCCTAACAGTTTTTGTTTCATTCGTTTGTTGAACTTCAAATTCTCTGCGTAAGTTCAAAATTTGAATGCACTTGGTTTTTGTAACACCCTTCTAATTTTCTAAAAATACGAGAAATTTCTTTAAATAATTTTTTTTATTAATTTAATCAAAATTCTAAACCCTTTTTACTTTGCAGAAAAACATGATATTATTAATCCCTAAGTCACGGAATGTCAATTCCTTATTTTGCGATAAAACAATTTTAGATGTTCTCTTTAATTTCCAAAATAATGATTTTACTTACACTTTAGAAAACCCCACGCAAAATTATAATTAACGATGTGATTTAATTTTTGCAATTATTTCATATTGGAAAACAAACTCTTCATTCATAAATATAGCATAACATATTAACTTGTGAAAGTAAAGATACAAATTTCCAAATTGATATTGAGATAACAATTTACAGTTGTAATATCATCCATGCATTAATACAAACCATGGAAAACATCAAAGTGAAGTATGTCAAAAGAATAAATTACATCACACCATAATCAAAAGAAGACAAGACCTAAATCTTGTAGTCGCAGTCCAGCAACAAGTCTTGCCCATTATCTTGACGTCATCCTCATACAATGAATCAATAAGTCATCGGCTGCCCAAGGATTGAATCAAAAGCTGGAAGTGTAGCTTGAATGTCTCTGGCTTCTAGATTTGAAAAATGGGGGTGTAAGGAGTGAGCATTTCATCCTCTCAAACAAACAAACACATATATAAATAAAATGTTCCCTCACTCTCCCGTACTCTCTTCTCACCGCGACGTTCCTATCAGTTTATCCTACTAATTGCATTTTGGGCCCATCGTTACCTCTTAATATTCTAACTCCTAGAGGACTTACACAATATGTCATAATATTTGCTTTTTAAGTAACGATTGGGAGTACATATCCTATCTGATACTCGGATTAAGATACTCTCAATCGAACATGGTGATGCTCCATATTTGTTGGGGACACCAAGCTAGTTGCGTGAATCCCTTTGACCTTAGAGCCTTCACAACATGACACCTTATACTACCTTCGAAGACTCTGAGAGCCTATGAACATTCCTCAAGTACCATACTCTGGCCAACCCATACAATTCTCCATTCTTAAGTTTCACACATGAGATTTTGTCACATCAATCGCCAACCACCTCCGTCATCCTTGCGACTGAATCTTCGTCCTTGGTACTATCATAGTTTTACATTATTAAATGAGGCTTATCCCTTACTGGTCAACAACATCAAAAGCTCTCTAGCATTCTCTTGTACATCAGGCTCTTTGCATTTTTATTTTCAATTTTATTGACAATGCATTTACACACGGGAAGTCATCAATCCTTTTTAAGACTCGTCATCACCTCTCAATGTACATTTTATTTTTCGTCATCACTATCCTATTTTTCATAGATGACCTAACATATTCCTTTTTGTCAAGATACACCTCAAACATAAAAAATTTTCCCCATTCTACTATTAAGAATAAAACATATAATCCTATCAATACCAATTTATGCTTATCGACTAACAGGTAATAATAATAGTGGAGGTAACAAGTACCTCCCAACTCAAATACACACTTTACACGTAACCACTTTCATCACCACATATCATTATAAATATGTATCAAAATAAGGAGAATTAAACAAATAAATAAGTAAATAAGGATAGAAGAGAGAATAATAAATTTAGTCTTTATTTCCTCTAACTCCTTTTTAAAATCCTAATCCTAACTCAAAATCTTAATTTCCTAGATTTATCATTATTATTTATGTTATTAATATATATTCTATTATTATTATTTTTTTAAAACTTCTGAAACTTGACTTTTGATTTGAAATTAGAAATTTGATTTTCTACAAATGCTGCCTGCAACATCCCCTATCCTGCGACTTCTGATTACCCTATAAGCTTATATATATATATATATATTTATATATATGTACTAATATTTAATTTTTATTACTTAAATTATTATTATTTATTATTTCATTATTACTCACTCTATCTCTTCTCCTTCTTCGTTCTCCCACTCTCCTCTCACCTGGTACACTCTTCCCCGACTCACTCCCTTCTCTCTTTTACTCAAACCAAACCAACCAACAGCAGGCCAACTGAATTAACCCACTCAAAGATTCCATAACAGAAATAAAATCCAACCAGCACATCTCAAAAACATAAAATCACCAAACTATAGCAATAAAAGGAAAAGGGAGAGGATCAAGCCACTGAGAATAGAAAACTCCTCACTTTTACTCCGGTGATTTTTTCAGCAGTCCTGCAGTTCCAGCGAGCTTCCGGCGAGGAGGATGGTGACTGGTGAGTCTTGGCGTGGATGTGGGTGAGTTCGGGCTTAGAAGCTCCTTCGTTTCTTCTCTCGGACACGTATGCGTGTAGATACATATCGTAAGGAGCTTATGTGAGGCTTGTATTATGTATATATATGCATTCCCATTTTCTGGACGCGAGGCCTGATATGTATATATTTGTATATATTTTCTAATTTCAATTCAATTCAGACGTGCATGTGCCTTTTTTTTTTTTTTTTTTACCTCCTCCTATATACGTGATCCGTAATATTTCACGTGAAGTAGTTTCCCAGTTCCTTTCTCGTTTTTTCGCAGCTTATAAGCATATGTGTTAATATATATACTGTTTCTAAACAAACCTAAAGCATCCTCGGTTCCTTTCCCCACGCAATTTACGGTCAACCTTCGTTCATGTGCATTTTATATACATATGTGTTTGCAATATATATATACATGCATGTACATATATGAATTCGAAACAAATTCTTCGTTGCCACAGGTATGCGCGTACATCATATATGCATAAGTTTATGCAATGGGTCGTGTGTGTGTCTAAATATATATATATGCATAGTTATATTTATCTGTATATGATTAGACATTAGTTAAATATATATATGTATTAGGCATGCAGCATCGCGACATTCAGTTTATTTTTTATGTACTATTTTCTTATTTTTATTATTATTATTATTATTCCTATTTTATTTTATTATATTTTAAATAGGATGTTATAGATTAGTCATCTCCATGATATTTTTTTTGTAGATAATTCAATATCTTTCTGTTCATCTACAAATTCATAAATTTGGTGAATATAAACTCAAGAACAATTGAAATCAAAGCTGACATTGTCTTGTACATTTCCATCTTATTCTCCTTATGAGTCTTCATTTGCGTCATAGTTGGATTTTATGGCAACTCTTGCACAAATCCTTCTTCAACGACTTTTCAAAGATCTTTTGCTTGAAGATGTATTTCATCTTCACTGCTCATAGTTGATAATTTGAGCCTGTGAATTTTATTACAAGAGTGCTACTAGAATTCTTTGAGGTCATATTGGGTTGGCGTTTAAGTGTTTAGGTATTTTCTCACTAATCTCTCAAGTCCCTCAAGAACATATACAACTCATACCAATTTGTAGATAATTTTGTTTAGGAGATGAACAACTGATGTAAAGTACATATTTATTGAACTCAAAACACATATTTATAGACATAGATTTTAACTGCTTAATATATCCATTAATCCACTATCCCACTACTTAAGCCACTAGATATTAACAAACCCACCAACGTAGTGTTTTTATTAACATATTCTTAAGCTTAACAAACATTGACTACTTCTAACGTAATTTACATGCATCAAAGTCATAAATTTAACAATTATGTTCAAAAAAAAAATTGTTGTAATTGTAGAGAAATGATGCTTTCTTTTTAGCTTAATATGAGTATTTTTTTTGCTTTGCACATTTGCCTGATGATGAGCTTTATAGTTTATCTATTTAAGCTCTTGTTGTAATACTTCAATATATATGCCTAACTGAAATACATCATATCATTTTTTGCACTCTTTTGTGTGTGAGGTTGGTGGATTACTAGTTTTTAATTACTGATTTTTTATTTTACGTTTCATCTGTTCAATTTATTACTTTATTTGTTCAGTTTGTTTAGTTTTATAGCTATTTTTTGTTCAGTCTTGTACCTTGTTTCATACACAATTTGTTAACAAATTCTTTCTATGATTTGTCATTTTGATATAGAGGTTAGACTAAGACTTAACATTTGTTTTTGTTAGTGCATTAATTTGTGTAACCTGTTATTAAAATATTTCTTTCCAACTATTAGAATGCAATTCTAGTATGTTCTTTAACATTTTATTTTGTTCCATAAGTATGGAAAGATAGATGTTATTGTGTCCAATGTTGATGTAAATCCTTCAGTTGATTCCATTTTGCAAACACAAGAGTCGATCCTTGACAAGCTTTGGGAGATAAATCTCAAAGTCCCCCATACTTTTAAAGGTAATTAATTACAACGGTTAAATGGCCAAAAAAAAAAAAAAAAAAAAGAATCCAGTATGAGTTTCAACATTTTCTCTCTCTCATCTTGTGTTGAAAATCAGAAATTGTGTACGATGTTATCCACTTTATGATTTATACAAGATGCAGCTCCTTGCTTGAAGATGGGTTCTTCTGTCATTATCATTTCCTCAATTGTTGGTTATAACCCATGAGCTTCTTTGCTATGTATGCAGTGACCATAACAACCCTTCTAGGACTTACCAAGTTAGTATTTTGCTTGCCATCATTTCTTCAAAAATTATTTAAATTGCTACTATCTTTTTTCAAGTTGCTAATTATTTATAGAATTTAATTAGAATATATTAATAGTGAAAAAGTTTTTAACATTGTCATCTAATCACAGGTTTTCATATATGAGATATTTGTTGATTTTTATAATAATATAATTATACTCCATTGAGAGCATAAAAAATTTTATGCTTGAAAACTAAACTCTTATTTATAATATGTTGTGTAGATTTTTCCTCGTGCTATTTCACTGTTGTTGGTTTTAGCTTTTAGGATAAAAGAAAAACAATTGAGCAAAAAAATAATATAACTTTGTTTTACACAACAAAAGCGTACTTTTTTTTTTATTAAATCTAACTAGTATTTAAATACACAAAAATAACTAAATAAAAATCATGCTCCATGATTTTAGAAGTTATTATTGATAACTGAATAATAAAGTCTGAAACTAATTAATTCATTAACAACCTAATAACATATACTTATATTTACTAATTGACTTATTCAACTTAAAAATAAAACTACTTTGACAACATTTAAGACAAGTTTTTAACACTCATCCTTGTCTTAGAGGTTGCAAACTCTTAGCTTCTTCCTTAGAAATTCAACTTGTTGATTTAAAATGGTTTGGTAAAGGCATTAACAATTGGATCTTCTATTCTAGATGAGTCTTCTCTTGTTGAAATACTTTTGGTTTTCTCTCATATAATTGGGACTTAGAATTTTTAACTTTTAAATTCTTAGTCAATTATTTAATTTCAATCCTTAGTGATGACATTTCTACACCAGAATTCATTATCTTTGATTAAATATCCTTCAACTCTAAATTTAGAGTTTTTACACACTTCTCACAATGCTCAAATTTCTTAGCTTTCTCTTTTATTTTGTTTTTCCTCAATTGTATCTGCATGTTTGTGTGCTCCTGCACAATAGCTATAGATTTTGCTTTAGTAACACTACTAGGGAACTTGGGGGTTGCTATTTTAGAACCAACTTGTTTTTCTTCTTCTTCAACTTCTTCTTTCTTGTGTCATAATTTAGTCATATCCTTTTTTATTAAAAAGGAAATTTGCTCCTCCTCTAATGGATTTAAAGCAAAACTGTTACTTCTCATTTTTACTTGAAAAATATCCTTGTCATATACATCTTCAATTGTGTAACTTTTGTTTTCAACTAGTTGTCCAACACTTAACAAATTCTGATCAATTTTAGGAACATAAAACACACAAAGAATGAACTTTGTACCTGAGTAAGTAGAGATTGTTATTGTTCATTCTTCTTTCACAACAATGTACTTGTCATTTCCAACTTGAACCTTCAATGTACTAATGCTTAGTTTCTTGAATAGATCCTTGTTGTTTGTCATGTGGTGAGTACAAGCATTGTTAATAAGCTAATTTTAACTAATTCATCGCTAGAGAAACATGTAGCAAAAAACAAGTAATCCTCCTCTTCTTAATTAGCATTCTTTGCCTCTTCACCATGTGGTTGATTTCTGTTTCTACAAATAATAGCTTCATGCTTATTTGATTATATTCACTACACTAAGCATCAAGTATTCTCCAACATCTAAATAGAGGATGACCTTTCTTTCGACAATGTCAACGTGGTGGATATCTTGATCTACCTTCTAAACTTTCTTCACTTTCTTCTTAATTCGCCCTTCATTTCTTTTACTTTTTGTTCTTTGGTTTATTTACAACTTTGCTTGCAAAGCTCCTTCAGTTGTGTTTTCTTGTCTCACAAGTCTTCTTTGCTTTTGGGCTTGTAAAGCACTCAACACTTTTGTCAAGGAAATAATTTTCAAATCTTTAGAGTTTTTTAAAAAAGAGATTGTATATTCAAATCTTTCATGAAGAGTAATTAGAATTTTCTGGACAATTCTAGAATCTTGGAACTTTTTGTTAAACAACCTAACTCAATTTTCAATGTCAAGAAGTCGATCAGAATGCTTTTTCACTATTTCAAACTCCTTCATCCTTTACATTTCAAACTCCATAATTAAGTTGAAAGTTTTAATCTCTTTAATCTTGACATCTTCTTTATATTCCTTATTAAGAAAATTCTATATCTCTTTTAGTGACTTCAATCTCATGATTTGAGTAAAAATAGTAAATAAAACAACAACAAACAAATAATTCTTTACTTGACTTCCTCATTTTTTTTCTTCTTCTAATTTTTTATCTAGACTACTGTGCGGTTGTCTGGAAAAGGAAGAACTTTATAAATCTTTTCTACAAGTTTTCAAAGATCTAGTGCTTTTAGACAAACTTCCATTCTACTGGTCCATATCTAATAATTTTTTCTATCAAACATTAGAGGAACAATTAATAAAATGACACTTTCTCCATCTATGGTGACCCATTTTCACGTTCATGGGTTCCTTAAAAATAAAGCTC
The DNA here is from genome assembly GCA_026544285.1 of Pachyrhizus erosus. NCBI lineage: Eukaryota > Viridiplantae > Streptophyta > Magnoliopsida > Fabales > Fabaceae > Pachyrhizus > Pachyrhizus erosus. The sequence goes on along the minus strand of JAMLFT010000697.1, from coordinate 756 downwards.
TAGATATCAATTGTTGGTTTTAGTTTTTAAGATAAAAGAAAAAAAATTGAACAAAGAAATAATATAACTTTATTTTATACTGCAGAAGCGTATTTTTTTTTATTAAATTTGACTAATATTTAAATACACAAAAATAACTTACTAGAAATCATGCTCTACGATTTTAGAAGTTGTCATTGATAATTGAATAATAAAATCTGAAACTAACTAATTCATTAACAATCCATTAACACATTTTTATCTTTACTAATTGACTTATTCAAATTAAAATTAAAACTACTCTAATAGCATTTAAGACATGTTTCCAACAAACTGCATCACTGGTCATATTGAATTATATTCTTTGAATTAGATAGAGGGAGGAGATTAAAGGGAAAACATTGCTTGGAAGGCTTGGTACAACGGAAGACATGGGTGTTGCAGCAGCATTTTTGGCATCTGAAGATGCTTCTTATATAGTAGGAGAAACTATAGTGGTTGCTGGCGGAGTGCCCTCAACGTTGTAGCTTGTATTTTCATAATTCACATATGTATGAAAAAAATATTACTAACGTTTCTCTTGCCAAATAAGTTTATATTTCACAAGAATATTGATTGTGCTACAGAGTACTTTCGAAGCCTAAAATAAGATAACTTCAGTGAGACAAATACTAAGTTGTTGTTTGTCTAGCATGCTCTTTTATTATTATTATTATTATTATTATTATTATTATTATTATTATTATTATTATTATTATTATTGTTGTTGTTGTTGTT
>JAMLFT010000696.1:0-37729 GCA_026544285.1 Pachyrhizus erosus | reverse complement strand
ATATTAACTACTGTAATTAATGCTTTTGTTATCCGACAAGACATGATACGAAAATATTTTTCTTTTGCAAGTTTCGATCTTTTGAGCTGATTACGAGATTGTTATGAATCTTATATTTAGTAGAATAAGCTATTTGGTGTGTCTTGAAGTTTTTTTTTTACCTAATAAATTAGTTTTTTGAGTTAGATTCTCTTTTTGTGTTTAAATTCTAACAATTGATGTTTTTATTGAGAATTAGATTATAACAAGAACAACTTAAAGATTGGATTAAGGTGTAAAGCAAATACTAATAGGTGAGTGAAATCATAAAAAAAAAGGGTTACAATTGAATCAATGTCGATAGAATGAAAGTCACTGTGAACGTTTGAAGGAGGTGGCAATATTAAGTTTTCAGACTCTCTCACTTAATGAACTAGTCTCTTAAATTAAACTCTTCTCTTGTCAGTTCGAAATTTTGTCTCCACTTAAACTTTGTCTTTGAGAATATATTTTATGAGAATCAAATTGAAATCTTTTCTCACAATCTCCAAGTATGTTCCTAATTAAGCTACACTTATTGCATTCTACCGCATTATCTATACGCTATTATATGTAGACATTCGAGAACCTACATGTTTAAAATGGTTGTTATTTAAATTACAGATGAGAAACTTGATGGAACGATGAATGAGGAAAACGTAACATCTAATTTTTCAAGGTGTGACAAAGGTACCCAAATGAGTCCTGCAGAGACAGAGAACGATGCACATTCATCTCCTAAATCTTCAGCCACTTCCGTTGTGGATCAACTAGAATGCCATTCTCCTAAATTAGAGGTCAGAGATGTGCAAGTTGACAGTCAAGCTACAATTATTAGGTGGTCCAAGAGGCATGCGACCAAATTGACCAAAAACGACTCACTGCACAGCAAAGACACAAGACAGATCAGTGCAAAAGCCCAAGCATCATGGGACATTGATGAGTCAAACATAGACACTTCCAAGTAAGTTGCTTAAATACTAAATACCATAATTTTTAAAACTCATGTTATATTAGTCACTTTGGCTCCTTGGCTAAAGGGTTGCGGCAGAATATGGAACCAGTTTGGAGGCTGCTAATGAATGCTTTTCAGTTCCTTAAATCATCATAGAAATGATATTTCAACCTCTTCAAACTCAGAGCACAAAGTGAATACAATGCTGTTCTCGTACTTATGCATTTATCCATGAACTTTTGTTTTGGTGCAGGTTACAAAGAGAGGAAGCCAAAATCATTGCGTGGGAGAATTTGCAGAAAGCAAAGGCTGAAACTGCAATACGGAAACTTGAGGTGTTTTCTATTCATTATAATCAGTATATCATACTTTCTTATACCATGTTTGTATGGAGTATAACACAAATTCGTTGGTTAAAAGCTAAGATATTAAATTCATTGAAGGAGGCTGCTATACTGCAGCATATACTATAGTAAAGCTCAGAAAATATATGTAGAAAGTGTATATATAACACAACAATTTAATCTCTTTTGACCATGATAATATTTGACACAGATGAAATTGGAAAAGACGAGATCGTCCTCAATGGATAAGATTCTAAACAAGCTGAGAAGGGCACAGTTGAAAGCTGAAAATTTGAGAAGCTCAATACCTGTACAACAGAGTCATGAGGTTTCCAAGTGCAGAGTACTTTCCTTCTTCAAATATGATCAGATATGGTCTCCAAGCAGCTGCTTCAGAAGCCATGATCAGTGATCAGTCCCATGTAAAATCCCTTAAGTCATTGAGGTTTTGAAGAGTTTATAAAAGAATACACTACATTGACTTGATGTCAATTTGATGTAATTGGCATGTGTTAGAAAGCCTTACACCATTATTTTCACCTAGGTACGTATGTATTATCTGTATATAAAAGTACAACCGTTGCGACGAACTTTTTTCTCTTTTTTTTATGAACATGACAAGTACTTGCAGCTAGTGATTGAGGAGAAATTATTATATAATTCAGAATTACATAGTCTCCATTAATGTTTACATGATGCAAAATAAGGTTTTATTAATTTAATTTTTTTCGATTGAAAAGTTTGCTGACTTATCATAGATTGGAACTATAATGGTGGCACAAGTCCACACAGCAGGTGTCTTGACATCGTGCAATCAGTGAGTTTTCTTAAAAAATAACACCTTCTGAAAAAAAAAAAAAACATTTTAGTATGTCCTGAATATGATTCTGGGGATAAAACATCTGTATTGTACTTGTAAACACGCCACGGATCTTCCACTTTGAAAGGTAAGATCACCTTAAAAATGGTGAATATATCGTTAGTGTTGAACACTTCTTTTCAAGGTGTAATCACTAATCTCAGTTCTTCAAATTGAAACGTGCTAAAGTCGTATATGGAACTTCCAAAACAGCTGAAAGGCATAACCAGTTTTATTTACAAGTACTACTTCCGTTGTTTATAAAATTCTTTTAATTATTTATACTTTTTAAGTTAATTTAATTAATAATATTAAATTTATTAATTATTTTTAGTATTTTTAAATTATATTTAAAATTATCAGAATTCATCATTCTATTTGATTGCTTTTTTATATAATTAATTAATATATATTAATATTTTTTATCTTCCTAAGAGATAATGAATTTTTCTAATTAATTTATAATATTTATTATAAAATAATTAAAAATACTATATTAAAAAACAAAGATAATGTATAAATTTATTTTGCATTATGGTATAATACAGAGATGAAAATTAACATAATGATGAAAATTGCATAACAAAACTAAAATAAATTAAAAACCAAAATATGGTTATACACTTTAAAGGTTTATAACATATACCAACATATTTTCATTGATTAAATATGTTTATGGTCTCTTAAAAATAGGATATTTTTTAATTTAATTATTTTTTATTTAAGTGTTTAAATTTTTTTTAGTTCTTTTTGTCAAACAATGTTAAATAATGACTTAATAATGATGTTAACAATTAATTGACTTATTATGTTATTAAAGAGTTTGACAAGATAATCATGTATAATTATTTTTAATAAATTGTGTTATTAAATTCTTATATATTTAAAACATTTAATCAAGATAGACTAGTTAATGAAGGATTAAAAGACATAATTTAGAAAAAATAAAAAAAAATATTATTATTATTAGATTGTCAATATTATTGTTATAATATTATTTAATGTTATTATTTGAAAGAGATTAAAACAAAAAAAAAATCTGTAATGGACCAAAATCAAAGATTTTTTTAAAATGACAAAAATAAAGAAATACCCTATTTTTAGAGTACCAAAAATATATTTAATCCTATTTTTTATCATATATTAACTATGCAACTACATCCCCATCATTGGTAACTCCACCTTTTGCTTCTCCAACTTTGGCTCCTGTCCTTGCTCTCTCTCCACCCTAATCCCTTAGTCCTAGTTTCTCCATGCATCAAGAACCATTTCATATGCAAATAGAATATGCTATGTCTCTTTTAATTATACTTTCACTCTAAATCCTTTTATTAGTATCATGTGAAGAGGTACATCCTTTTATTAAGCTTTTAAAAAGATCATTATAAGATTGATAAGTTTTCAAATTTGAAAAAAAGAAATACTAAATCTACAAACTAAATGTCAATAATTTAGTCCAAAAAATTTAACATTGAGGTCAAAATACAGTTTATGGAGATGACAATATAATAACCAAACCATTTTTAAAGCCAAGTTAAAAAAGAAATAATAAGCAAAAGCCAATTATTATTTCTAGAACACAATAGGATGAAGCTATAAACAAGTAATGTCACTCACACAACAAATCAAAGATAAGGCATCATATCAATGACATAATAAAAAAAAGGATAAAACCATGTATAGGTCCACAAAAATAAGAAGAAACCTTGCTCTTATTAGTAAAACTTGTTATTGGACACCCAAGTTATTAGTTCAAATTATGAAAATTAAGGCATAAGTCCAAAGTTGTGAAGATTGAGCCAAAAAGAATATATAAAAAGTGAAAAATAATCCATTATAATTTAGTAAAAGAAAAGTAAAATGAAGTTAGGAAAAATACATAAGCAGGGACGCAAACACAAAAACAAGTGAAAACACAAATGCCTTTGGTGAGGTCTAATAGATTAAATAAGTTATCCACAATGATCTTCCAATTCGACCATCTTTCTTGAAAAGAGTAGCCAAAGCAATGTTGACATCCAAATTCAAATTCAAAACTTGTAGTTTTTGAAGGATTCAACCATAATGTTGAACCAATCCCTCGTCATTTTGTCTTTCTTTGTCTATTGGAGTAATACCATCCTTGCTTTTCAGCCTCCCACTTTGCCTTTGCCTTTGCCTTGTTAAGCTCCTTTTACTATAACTTGAGCACTTTATTGACCACCTTCAATTAGTGTTTAAACTCTAAATTTTGCTTGAAGAAGTAGCCAAGTCCTCTTGTAACTTTTGTTTTCAAGCTTTAGCTATGCTTGGAACAACAGTTGACATAACCACCTTTTGATTGCCAACCCCAACATCCTTGACAACTTGTTTTCCTTTTGCCACTACATTTTAATATTTTTTTAGAATGTTCAAAAAAAGGAATGACCTTATGTTCAAAATGTTGGAATCCAAGGAAAATTTTAAAGCTTGGTAGGAGGGTGAAGCCATTAAGTTCCCAAAAAGAGCCTCAAAAAGCTTATTAACTTCATCTATGTGTAGTTGAGGTTATTGACATTAATCATGTCAAAGTTATCATCCAAAAAGAAAAACCTTTGGCCTTCGACCTTAACTATTTATAAATATTTTATATTGGATAAACTTATGTCCAAGATTTCATTGGTTAGAAAAAAAAAAGGTTATAAAAAGAATAAAATATCATGAAAAGAGTAGAAATACTTTAATTTTAGTTTTAGTATAAATAATTATGTATTTGATGGATTTTCTTTTATTTTATAGGAAAATAAAACAAAACACATGCACTAGAGATGCATCTTTAAGATGTTGGAGTATGTCCAATGCCACCAATAAAATGAAGACATTGGGAGCACAACATTAAATGCTAGTTTAAGTTCATACACATGTTAACATGCTAAAAGTGTTAAATATATCTAGTAGCCTAACATCCAAGATGCTAGATACTAGAAGAGACATTGTTTAAGATGTTGAGTCATATGTTCCAAGTAGTTTGGAAAACTTCTCAAATTCCCTAATAATGTCTTTTCTTTTTTATAGTTTCTTAGATATTTTTAGGTTAACATCCTAGAGGCTTCGACCAACATCGGAAGTTGTCATCATGTTTGAATGTTGTAACAAAATTTGTTATGTGATTTGGCCCATTCCAAGTGCTATAAATATGTTGTACATGACTTAATAAAAAGAAACAAGAAGTTAGAAGACAAATTCATACATTACTCACCTTAATTTTAGGATTTTTCTTACATTCTACCTTAAAGATTCAATCATTGAAATATGAGCTTGAATAATTACTGTTGTCACCATTTTTTACTTATTCACTTGTAATTTCTTCATGTTTTCCTTACTCATTAAAGTTAAGAATAAATGAAATTCCTTTATATGGATATTTTAATTTAATATTTTATCCCAATTAGAACTTTTTAAGAATGATGAAAGTGTAGGCAAGATGAAGAATCATATGTTTATGCTTTAATTTGAGTCAAAATTATAGTCCTACATTAATACCCGAAATGATACTTCATAATACATGTGTTCATATAGATTTCAATCTATATGCTTCATCGAATCTCATGTAGTTGTGAAAGTATGCACAAGAAGATAAGATCAAAGGAATTTTGTGTTAAGGAATTGAGAATAGTCTATAATATTGAAATATAAACTTCTAATACATGTTTGAATTATGTTAAACAACATGCAAAGGATGAACACAAAAGAATTTTAATTCCTAAGTACTCTTACCATCAATTAAAAACCTTTAAAAAATCATAAAAATAGTAGTTAATTTTGTTGCAAATTTTTTTTTTACATATATGACCATGATATCATATTTGTTTTACTTTCACAACAATTATGTGTGACTTGAAGTTACTTACACCAGTCCCTAGAATGAATGATTGATACTTTACCTTTTAAGTTTTATACATTTTGACTAGTGTGCTTTTTGAAAAAGAACATTAATTGATTGAATATTTTAATATTTTATAACACCACTATGGAATAATAGTTGCATAATCTTTAATCAACTCCATATGCTCATCTTTTCTTTTCTTAGTGGGTCTTTTGTTAATAAAAGAAGACTTCATTTTGTGACTTTAATTAGATGAGGTCACCTTAGTCAAAATGAGAACTTTGGGTTAAGGTTGAGGAAGTGGAGAATGTTTGAGTTGTTGAATTAAGTTCATGACTACATTATTGTTAATGGTCAAAGTTATCAAAAACTGCTAAAGTGTCATCTTTGGCATGTTGTTAGATGAAAGAAAGAAAAAAAGGCTAGTAACTTGTAATTAAGCATGGCGATATAAAATTATTCTTACATATAATGCCATAAAATTTATTTAGGAGGGTATCTAATATCTTAAACATCAAAGAGACTACCAAATTTCATTCACAACTCTAAAAGTTCTTTAAGCTCCATCTTAAGTGGAAAAGGTCAAAGTCATGGTAGTTAATATTTCTCATGTAAGGGAATAATGACCATTATTCTAATAAATACAAAATCAATGTAACTTTTAAGGATATTGAGTCAATTGAGAAAGGAATAACTTTTTTTATTGGCAGGGACAATGTTGTGACCACGATAACAAATGCTTTATGAAACCTCCATAAAGTTTTCCTTATCTTTTTCCTCAACTTACCTAAACATAACCATGGCTAAAAGGAAGATATATGGTGGAGGAAGGTACTTGAATTGGAAAAAGGTTGATAAATAAGAGAATAATGTTTGAAAAGTGATGCACAACAATTCCAATGTTTAGAAATCACTAAAGGAGAGAAATTAGAAAGTTTCAAAAAAATAAAAGGGAGAATATTTTGAGAAGTAAATATTTATAAGCATTTTTGTAAGGGTAAAAATAACTTTTTATCTCAATATTAGGGGTACAAATGGTATCTCAACCAAAGATTTAAATTGCCACAATTATTGTACAAGACCCTTTGGCTACTATCAAAATTGCTACGAGGATTTAGTACCAAAATCCAATAAGGAGATGACATGTGCCTCACTAATTAGCACATTACAACTCAAGTGTATACAAAGACATGACTAGAATGATGCTTTAGGTTGAGATGTCCATTAACCTTTATTTAAGCAAAAAGCTTAATATCAAAGTATCAAACTTAATATATTTTCCTAAGGCACATGTCAAGTGGGAATTGGGGGCAATTGTTTCTAAGTAGAGCTCAAGGTCCAATTTGCTTAACAAGACCCCTTAATCCAAAAAGAGAGTTAACCCAAGTCATGTGTTAGCCAAAGTCAACATTTATACAAACTTGAAGCAAAATCCTTATGATGTATCTAAGTATAGGGAAGCCTATCTTAGCTTGAAGCAAACTAATAATATTATGCTTTGATAATTGTCATCTATACTTGTAAATTTGTAGTATTTAGATGCAATTATTTAATATCTTATATGTTTTTGAGTTTTTCTTGTACTCAATTTTTGATAAAAGTAAAAAAACAAAGTTTACAAAATAAAATCTTAGTTTTTTGTATTTTTGCACTTGATCCCTTTGTTTTTGTTGTTTTTAGGAAAAGTTGTTGAAAAACTAATCAGAAGGAGACTAAAGATCCATAAGATCACTAGAGCTTGCCTAAGAGAGACTTCTTACGCTCATTTAAGCGAGACCTTGCTGGAAACAAGCATTTTGGCTCTATGCTCACTTAAGTAAGACCCAATTAGAAGAGTCAATTTGTCTTTGTGCTTGCTTAGACAAAATTGTGCTAAAAGGTGTTATTTGCCTTTGTCATCGCTTAAGTAAGAGAACTTGAGCTTACTTAAGGAAGCCCTTATGATTCATAAGAAAAACCCAAGTTTGAAGACCTAAAGGTATAAAAAGAAACCTAAAGCATAAAGAACATGATTTTGAGTTTTGCACTAGAAAGTCTATGGTTAGAGAAACTTAGTGACAACTTTCATATTTGTAGATTCTTCTCCAACAATCTCTTCATTGAAATGATCCTTTTTCTTAATGATAACTAACTACGTTCATTCTTCATTAGAGTTTAATGTAATCTTTTTGTATTTCATGTAATTACTCTTTTGTTATTCAATAAAAATTATTATTGTTATTTATATGCTTAATGCTTATTTTTGACCTGATCATCTAATTGTATGATTCTACATATTTAATTGTAATTGAAAAATTCAATTGAATTATGAACTAAAGAGAGACAACCAATATTTTTATACATAAGGATAGGATAAAAAACATTGGTCATTGTTGATCCTAATTTTAATATTGGTCACTTGGCTATGCGAATCAAAGAATTGGTGATGGAGTCAAGGGACTTAGGTTCTTTTGCTCAAGAAATTCAAGTTAGAATACTTTTTTAGTTAATGATAATAATTTCTTAATTAAATACAATTGATTGATTGCATGAGAAGATAATTTGATGAAGTTAAACCTCGGTAATCTCATTTCATGCATGATAACCACCTACTGCATACGTGACAATTTAATCTCTTGCATTTTTACATTTAAATTTTTATTACTCACTTTTATAGTCTACTTAATTTTCATAAATGCTTAAGTATTAAATAAATCCTTATAGAGACGATACTCTATTTTCTTTTTATTACTTGTACGATTCAATACACTTGTCAAAATCACAACATGCTTTCAAATAGGTTGACATTGTCTTTTAGAGGTCTTAGGCCCTTGCTTGAAAATTTAGCCCATCTCAAGTACCCTATAAATTTAGTCAGGTAAACACTGTCAAGTATGTATTTACACACTAACACTTTGTCAAAATTACCAAAGACTTAAGTATTAAAGTATTTTTGCAAATACCCAACCTATTACTACATCTCAAACCAAAAGAAAGACTCACATTCATACAACTAAAATGTTGGTCTAAGTCATCTCCAATTTAGTTATAGTCATCCATAAACATCTATAACACAAGTAATGTAACTTTTATAGAGAATAACAAAGACTCAAATTGTATTAAAAAATTTATAATCGGCCTACAAATCTACAATAGAACCTACATGCACTAAAATATGTCCTTTTACAAAAAATATATAAGAGTAGGCATAAAGTTAATTAGCATTCAAGGGAAATAGTATCTTATTTCATAATATTTTTCCAATCTTTATGCCCCAACCAGAGCTATTTATTACAAGGTATTATGAATGTAAGCAATCAAAGCCAAATCTTACAAGAGCATAAAATGACAAGATAAAACTTAATTATGCAAATCAATCAGGATTTCGATCTTCATAGTTAAGTGCACTAACCGATTAATCCAAATGTGAGAAAAACCCCAACCGGGTAACATTAACATAGTCCGAGGGGCAATGAGCTGGTATTCCGGCTATAAACACTATGCCCACAAACCTAATAAATCTTTGAAGCCATCCTTCTTGAAACTCAGGTCCATATTTACGCACAATAGTGAAGCTCCTTACAAGCTCCAAAAAAGCATTCATCTTCTTCGTTATCATAGCTTTCAACGAGAATTTGAAGTAGTTCTTATTTGGCTCTGCTTGCATTTTCTACATTAATTATGCACATAAAATAAATTATTTTTGTACTTATCAACCATTAATTTAAATCAACTTTATATAAATGACCTTTTATAAATACTTAATGTATAAATTATAATGATCAAACAATAGAGAAGAATAGAAGTTGATTATATTCATGTATGTATGTACCTTGCCTTTATAGCTCCTATCATAATAGAGACATGTCCCAAAGTGCTCAAATTTCATGATATCATCATCAAAGGGCAACCTAGGAACAATATCGTTGCAGTAAACAAACCTGAAATACTTGATGCCATAATATTTCAGCTTTGTTTCCATGTAATTGGAAAATTTTTCATCTCCAACTCTAGGTTGTCCAAATGTGTACACCCCTTCAAGTCTTTCCAGAAGAAATGTCTCGTCATGAACCATTAGCATTGCGGGAAAGAGAATTGCAAGAGCTCCACCAAGACTGTGACCCGTCAAAATAAACTTTGCTGTATTATTTCCATTCAAATGCCTCTTTAGTAAATCCCTTATGGAGTAATAGGCGCGTGGATGGTTCTTATTGATTTCTTCTGCCTCGAAGTCTAACAATAACCCTAAGGCTTTCATGAAACCAGCATGGACTCCTCCTACATTAGGAATCTCAAACGATGAGATGTCAACATCAGTGGACCATGCATCAGGATCAAAAGGTTCAGTTCCTCTGAAAGCCACAACGTAAGTATCATGTTCTTCACTTTTGTCTAACATGATGAAAGCTTGAGTTGTTGGCTTTTGCTGATAGTCTGCAAAATTTCAAACACCAACAAACAATTAATCTTTTTTTTTTTTTTGTTTTGGTCAATTAATGGATACACAAAGTTTGCTTGGGTTAATTAGTTTTTTTGTTTATTTAATTACAAAATATTAATTTATTTTCAGTTGAATAACTTTTTGTTTTCAATAAACTAAAGAATTTTTTTATTTATTTTAGTCTTGTATAAATTTTAATTTTACTTCTTTAAGGATTTTTTATTTTAATTTTTAATATCAAATAATAATATTAAATGATAAAATAACAATAATATTGATTATCTATTAATTTATTACGTTATTAAAGAGTTTGATAAAATAATTATATATAATTTTTTTATAAATTATATTTATAAATTTTTATATGTTCAGAATAGTTAATGATACTATAATAATTGATGAGGAATTTTAAAATATATTTTATAAAAAACTTACGCAAATATCTTATTAAACTTTTTGATTATGTCATAAATTAGTGAATTATCAATGTTATTATTATGTTATCAGTTAATATTTTTATTTGATAATAAGAATTAAAATAAAAATAAATAAATTTTAAAAGATTAAAAAAATTAAATACTTAAAATAAAAAATATTCTATTTTATAAAAATTCTAAAGTTAGCCATTTGTTTTCACTGTGGATGTAAATCTCTTGATTGAGTTAAGTTTGATCTTATTTAAAATTCAATCCGACTTAAACCTAATCTTAATTGAATTAGTTTGACTTGAATAACCAAGTTAATTAATTAAAATAATAATACATTATATAAACTTGAAAAGTAAAAAATAAAATACCTAATTATTTTGAATATAATTAGATACTTTATATTTTTATACCTTTTTAAAGAATTGACTCAAATGGTGTCTATTGTTTTCTTGTTAGGGGTTTATTAATGTTTTATACATAGTTACATACTAACATTATTTAGGTTATCTGTTTGTTATCAAATGAATATGAATAAATAATTAAACATCAATTAATAATTATTTTTAATTATAATGTCATAATTAACATTTTATCAATATTTGATTATGTGTCACGTACATTGTACACATTTCTTCTGTGTGCAAGCATCCAAGAATTAATCAAGAATATCACCACAATTATGTTTTATTTGTACTCTTTCTTTGAGTTACAAAATACTAATAGAATTAAAAGAATTATTATTTTATTATTAATATCATATGTGTATTGGATTCTAATAGGTTAATTAGATTTAAAACTCATTTATCTAACATCCAATCCAATTATAGTTGTGTTAGTCAAAATGAATTTAAACCAACCTAATGATATAATCTAATCCATTAAAAATGTGATTAGGTTAGATTGTGCATACCAGATTCACATGTTCATTACAACTTTCTTACACTCCTAATTTTCACTTTATTTACTATTTTAGAAACTTGTATAAAAAAAATGAGGAAACATTATTTTTTATTATTTTCTAATTTTACATTTTTCTGTACAAAATTTTGAAAAAAAATAAAAGTGACACTTTTTAATTAAAAAATTAAAAATGAAAAAAATATTTTCTCAAACCAAATTGCGTTTTTAACTTCTTACCATTCCAGTAGTCACCACATTCAACCAGCTTCATCTACGTGAGAGCAAAAAGTTTACATGAGTATAAGATAGAGATACTACAATGCAGTTAGGTTAACCTCTTTCTAATAATTTTAAAAAATACAAAAATAAAAGTATGACTACCTAGAAGTGAGATTTTTTTTTTTTTTTTTTTGTTACTTATAGGCATCCTGAAAACAATACTGTTATGAGACTATATAACCGTTTAGGTTGAAATGTTAGTTAAAAAAAAAAAATCCTTCTGCAGAAAATCGATATATTGTAGGAAACATTGTATGGTTTACTTAGCTTCTACTACTGTTAATTATTTATAAAATATTATTAGGTTCTTCAAATGATTTATAATTTTCTTTTTTCATTCCAAAGCCTGGTTATTAACAATCCTCTGAAAAGAAACTAATTAATGAGTGAGAACGAGATTATATTTATGGCCATGTCTAAATTGCTAGAAAATGATGTACAATATTGTTGTATCCCATTTTTGGATTGGTAAAATGAAAATGAATTATATAATAGAAATTAATTATTGAAACCTATTTTAACTTATTCTGTCTTTATCTTCATTTTTTCCCTAGATTTTGAAAAGAAAAAGATAAACATGCATAATATACCCAAACAAAAAAAAAATAAAGGTTTTATTTTATTACATTTCATTTTCTTCGTTCAATTTTATTCCATTTCATTTTCTTCGTTCAATTTTATTCCATTTCATTTTATTTGGTCTCTTTTTATTTGTTTAAGCATAACTTAAGGAAGTGTTTGGTGTAAAAAAACTTCATGTTCAAAAATCATGATTCCTGAAAATTATAATTTCTGAAAACAATTAAAATATGTTTAGTTGATTATAAATATTTTTGAAATATTTATATATGTTGATTGAGAATTAAATATTTTTACAACTATTTTTAATAAAACTTTCATGTAAACTTTGAATATTTATCATAATAAATGATATAATAGAAATAAAGTGATGCTTTTATTGTAATATTTTTTTTCAACTAAAAAAATTAGATTCTCATCTGATAAATCATTATTGGTGTACTATAAATAATTTTATTTTTTTATATAAAATGGTTTGATTTTTTAACTTTATGTTCACAAAGTTAACGATTAAGTGTGCAACAGAAAGATCCAAAAAAAAAAACATAAAAAAGTCTGAAAAGGAATAATTAAAGAATATTTAAATATCTCTTAAAAAATACAATTGAAAGTGTTAAATTAAAATTTTGAATATGTGACGGTGACACTAATTTAAGCACGAAACTTTGCAATCCAACTTGCAAGTTTTGTTATAAATAGAAAAGGAGGTATTGTCTACTTTATAAAGATCTACTTACTGCCTCTAAGGGTTCTCATTTTTATTCAACATAAATTATAATGCATACATTTATTTTATGAAACCTAGATGGCGATCTAGTGTTATTTGGTGGGTGATCATGGCCTGCAATGGTGCTCCTCACTCACACCTTCAATAAATTTAAGTGAATTTTTTTCCTTTTAACATGCCAGAAATTACTGATAACCTAATTGTTAATATGTTTGTGACTAAATTTTCTCACAAAGACGTGCCAAAGTTACCAACAACAGTATTGACAAAAACATCCCTACTGGATTGATTGTCCAAGAGCCATCTTTTCATCTATATTAGTCATTGCAAACTCACCCATTTTTTATGACTCCACTACCATCAATGAGTATCTGTTGTAAATACATGTTTTACTTGTAGTGAATATTCTTAAATGATTTGGTATTTAACACTTTGACAATTTTTAAAGAATTAAATAATAAAATATACCAATGCTTAATATATTAAAAATAAATTAATATATTTTTTAATTATAATAAATGTACTAAAAATTTAATAGTGATTTTCATTTTTAAGTTTAATTGTTTATCATCTTTAATAAAAAATTGTTTTAAAAGCTTATATAATTGTATTAAATGAGCTTATGAAGGTTTTATAGTTTTTTTGGAATATTAAACTTTTCCTCTAAATTTAGGGAAGCTAGATTTTGACATTCTCTCATGAAAAAAAAAATATTAAAAAAAGTAAAAACATTCTCAACATAATTTTTTTCAATTTATTTTAAAACAACATACTAAACATGAAAAACTAATGCTTTTAAAATTAAACCACTTATTAAATTGATCAAAATACTAGTTCAATGTTTAACAATTAAATCGTTATCATAATAATATTAATAAATTAATAATAATAATTAAATAATACATAAATAATATTAAATAAATATAATATATAAATTTATAACACTCAAAACTAAAAAAATATCATTTTTTAGATTTTTAATATTCAAAGTACATATAAAAAAATTAAATTAAATATATCATAATACTTAATTTTAAATTTTAACAAAATACAATGTTCATCAATAATAATAAGTCCACATCTAGGATACTGATAAAAATATTTATATCTACTATAAAAAAATAAAATTATATTAACATAATATAAAATTTTAATAAGTCAAGATATAAAAATTTGTATATCAATATAAATATTTAAATTATATGTCTCATAAGAAAAAAAAAAAATATATATACAATACTGATTGAAACTATTTATTGTACTGAATTTTTTTTTATCTTAAATGAATTTGGTTAGTTGTTAACTAATTCTTACTAGGTCACAAATTCTGAAATGGTCGATTTTGTAAAGATAAAAGAATTGACGACCAGACCAATTCCCAATCACACTTCAGTTCAATTCAATTTTAAAAATTAAGTGAAAAACTAGAACTAAAAAATTTCCTTATACGAAACACTTAAGAAAGAAATATCAATGTCTTAAATAATATAACTATCACCAAAATTTTATATTAAATACAACATAAATAATTCTTTTTTTTTTTTTGCGACACTTGTACAATCTCAATTCATGTTTCCATAATAGTCAAAGAAAATTAAAGTAATGCGGATCATTAATAAAAAAAATACTTAATGATTAATATTACATAAAATAATAATAAATCATGCATATATTTGGATATCAACCCGTGATCTTAGTTATTATTATTTTTTATGACAATGACCTTAGTTACTTTCGATAGAAAAATTATTACATGGTATATGTCAAGTCATTTGTAACAAATTTTTATATAACATATAATTAAATATTATTTTTTCATAAATTAATTAATTTTTTTATTATATATTATATATTAAACATAAATATGTGTTTGATTACTGTAATATGTTTTTTTTTTAACTTCAATTTTTATAAAATCATTTTTTAAAATTATATTTGTAGTTTTTTTTATAATTTTAATTATCTTTATTTTATTTTAGTCTTTATAATATATTTATTTTTTTATTTTAATTATTATAATATTTTATTTATTTTAAATTAATATTTAAAAAATATTTGATAAGGACTAATAATAAATTATCAATATATTAATATTTGATGTGCCATATAATTATGGTGACCATTTTAGAAAAATAAAAATATTGAAAGCTATAAATTGAGAGCTTTGATCCAAAAATATCTAATTAGAAAATTCATGGTGTCATTGGATTCCCACGTGGCTTTGTGGCTTTGGGGAATAAGAAAATTTTGTTTTGGATATAAAGCAACAGTATCTGCAATTCATACAGCTGACTCTTCCCTGTTTAGCTGACTCTTCCCTGTTTTCTCAAGTCTCTTCCTTATTTAAACCAAAGCCCCCGACGGCTGGTGTTGAGGAAATTAAGTTATGGGTTTGTACTCAGTTATTTTGAATATTGTGCTTCTTATATGTTTGAGTTTGAGCAAAGAAGCTTCTTCAGTAAGTCGAGAGATACTGGCTGAACAAGAAGCCGACAGAGTGTATGGATTACCCGGCCAGCCTCCGGTGAAGTTCAAACAATATGCTGGTTATATCACTGTCAATCAAACTCATGGTAGAGCACTTTTTTATTGGTTCTTTCTGGCCACTCACAAACCACAACATAAACCTCTTCTCCTATGGCTTAATGGAGGTACTTTTTTTTACTAACTCATCACTTCCTCATATACATACACACATATATACATGCTATTCTTTTTATTTACTATTCACTCTCGCATGTTATTATTATCTCATTCAACTGCTACCTCTTTCCATCATCTTACCTAGCTCTTGATTAATAATATAAACTAAACATGGTCATGTTTTTTTTGTAACATCACACACTCGCACACATGTATTTGGGTCTACTGACTTCGGAGTCTTATCATTTCATGTGAACGATTGTGACAAGTAATGTTGGTATTCCTATATTGTCACATATTAATTTCGTAACGACTACGATATTACTTGTGGAGTATATAAATTTTGTTAAAGACAAAACTTCTTTTGGGAAAATAAAATAAATCTGCTAAAAACAATTCTGAAGCAATCATGGTGCCTTTTCGTAGTTTCTACCCAAATTCAAGGAGTTTCAGCAAAACTGGTTTATAGCTAGAATATGTGCAACCTCATCAGATTCACAAGATGTGAAAGTAAATGTGTTTGAATAAAATCTGGCACATCAATTAGTGAATTGAATATCACAATCTTCATAACTCCGAGTGATCTCCAGGTCATTCCTTCGCGCAAGTCATGCAGCACTCATTGTCTGATTCCTTCCTAAATAATATCATAAAAGTACTCTAGATTGAATGCAAACCATCATAGCTTCAATTAGTTTATTTAGGAAAAGATACAAAAACTAAGAGGGATTGTAATTATGCAGTCAACACTAAATCCTTTGTGAAACAAGTTATGCCAAATAATATCGTAAGGTTACCCTCGTGCACAAGTGCTATTTTTTTTCTCAAGGATTAAAAATTAATAATTTCTAAGAATATGAACTTGGAAATATATTATCATTTTTGTTTCGAGTTTTAAAAAAAATAATTATAGATATTATGCATTCTTATTTACAATATATTTTATTTTATTTTTATTCTCGTGAGGGATAAGAAAGTTGTAATCGCATAAAAACATGAGAAGTTATTTTTTAACACATTTATAATTTTCATTTCATTTCTTATTTTCTATTTCAGTTATTTTAAATTTTAAAAATATTTCTAATCTAACCAAAAACATTTTTAAATATTCTATAAAATAATAATTTCAATAATACTATTTTTAAGGATATAATTCCTAAAAATACAATATTTTACTTTAAAATATATACCCCCATTTTATCCAACCATGTTGGATATGTTTATCAAGCTGACCGTATTATTAAAGTTACAAACCAGAGCTCATAGATCAGCTCCTAGATATATCGGTTTAAAGTTCGAAACCTTTGTTTATTTGAAAATATTGAATTGAATTTTCGTTGTGCCAATAATGTTTAGCATTACTATATACTGTTTCATTATAACGGTGTATAAATGTTATGGGGGGCTTCCTGTAAAAAAGTGTTATGGGACCATAAACAATTAATATTGATGTAAAGAAGTTTTCTTTTTCTTTTTTTGAAGAGATCAAACCAACTTTGCTACATCCATGCATGGTTGTTATAATTAATAAATGAGTCGTTTCTTGCACAATCTGCCAGGATGACATATTAATCATGCACTTAATTTATAGGTTACGTAATCCTTTTCCAAATTAGCTTAGCAATGCAAATTAAAAAAAAACGAAAAATACAAACAGTAAAAAAAAGCCAAAAGAGTTCATAATCAAGACGAAGGTTGTACATTAGATGCGAGGTTGATTTCTTCTTGAGTCACTAAATCTCCCCTAAGGCCATGTTTGATAAAATAAAATAAAATACAGTGGATGAAAATAAAAATGACTAGTGAAAATATAATTGAAAGAAAATAAAAAAATAGGAAGAAAGATAAATATAAATAAATATAAATAAACGAGAAATAATGTACTGAATTTTATCATTTTTAAAATTATTTTTACCTTAATTTTTCTTCTTAAACATTTTAAATTATTTTATTCATTTTTTTTTAATTCCTCACATACCAAATAAGAAAATAACTAGTAAAAAATAATACAATAAATTTCATATTTAAAAAAAAAAAATCAATCTTGTTTTTCTTCTTTTCAAATATCTTAAATCATTTTCGTTTACCCTTCTTCCCTAATTTCTCACCTACTAAACAGGAGATAGTGAGGAATTCTGAGAAATTAAGGACTAATTTAAAGTTGTACATAATTTTCTAACTGGGTTTTTGCCACACTTCCACCATTCTTATGGAGCAAGAGCTCAACAAGAACGAAAAGAAAAATAACTTTGTACAAAAAAATAATAATTGAATATAGAGCAAGCATGCGGTTATTCAAAATTTGATCAAAGTCTTCAGTCAGTGGCTTCAATTTGCAGCAGAAAACGCCATGATGAAATTCGATTGAAGTAATGAATATTGCTTTGAACCGAAGTGAAAACCCAACTTTTTCCTTGTGATGATAGGAACATAAAGGCAAGAAAACTTTATATTAGTAACACCAACAAATAATAAAACAAAAATAACGACGCATGTGCATAAACAAAAAAAATTCAAACTTTGAAAGTTTGAATATATGTTCTGCTTACTCGTTAGCTATTTCATAGTAATTTATTGGTTTAATTGTATTTTTTATTTTTTATGTAGGTATTTTTTGTTTTTTAAATATTATAATTATATAATTTTACTCTATTAAATTTTGATTGTCTAATTTAAATCTTATAATTAACATAAATATGTAACTTTAATTTCTTTCAAATTTTTATTAAATATTTAATAAATTTTATTGATGTGATATTAGATAACAATGTTATTGAGATGATAATTTAAGTGGTGTTAATATATATATGACTATGATTTAATAACACTTTTTGTTAAAGTGTTGGTTAATGAAGAAAAAAATTATAAAGAATCGCATTTTTGTATATCCTAATAAAAACTTCTTTGGCTAGTGTTCTTAAAATACTAGCTAACTTTTTTTGTTTATCATATTTGTGACATTAAAAATTAAAAATATAATTAAATTACATTAATGTATGGGTTGTCATGACATCAATATGTTATCATTTAATATTATGATTACAAAATTTGTTAAATATTCAATAAAAAACTAAAAAAAATCAAAATTATATAAATATGATATCTAAAATTTATATTTACACAGTTGGAAGTTAGATAATCAAAATCACATAATTACAATACATAAAAGATTAATATGTAATTAAACTTGATATATTGTAGGTTTAATTATATTTTTAGTTTAATAATGTTATTTTAGTTTTTGTCTTTATAGTTTTTTTAAATTGATCTTTGTAATTTTTTAATCCTTTTAATGTATTTATTTTTTATTTTAATTTCTATAATATTTTATTCATTTTAAATTAATCTCTTTTAAAAAAATTATTAAAGTTAAAAACAAATTATTTATATATTACAATAATAAAAATAAAAAATAAATATATTACAAAAATCAAAACAAAGAACCAAATACTTACCTCATAACATAAGTTATTAAGTTCTTATCATGGTTAAAACTCATAGCATTTTTAAAAAATGGTTTCTATTCTAAAATCATAAATTAGGTTGGAGGACAAAGTTCTCTTTTTGACTGACTGAGTATTTTATGTCCATTTTTTTTACTTATTTTTAAATTTTAATTATATATTATAAATTAAAATACAGTTCTTAAAGAATAAAGTTTCTACACTCCTTATTTTCTTAGATATTCTTAAACTCTATTATCTCTTTTTAAGATGCAATTCACATATATATATATAATAATTTAAATTATAATATAAGATGATTTTAAATTCAAATGAAGCATAAAAAAATAGTTTGAGATTATTGAGATAAACATTTTTTGGGCCAATTGACGAGACAGTGCGTGAAATGTACTTTCTAAGAAGAGAACAGAATGTTAACAATCAGAGAGATTGAGAAGAGTGGAAAACTCATTCTTTTAAGTTAAAAACTCTAATTTATAATATAAGAATATATTAAAAATATATTTATACATAATATATGAGATGCTTATTAGTGTACTAGAAAATACTATAATTAAAATTTATAATAAATATATATATTTTAGTGTATAAATTATATTTTAGATTTATAATAATAAATTAAATTTAGGATAGAAGATTACTTTTAAATTGAAATAAGTATGTGATTTAGAAAATCCGGTGTATAATTATTTTAGAATCAAGTATATAAATCTAAATAAAGGTAAAAGAAGAGTAGTTTTTTTCAATTCATAAATAATTGAATATATATATTAGACTATTTAATTTTTTTTTTAAGAGTTGAAATATTTTTTTTATTGTACTTGCAAGAATAATATGGAAAATATAGTTGTAACTTCACCATCTTCTTGAAGGTTGTTAAACTTCGTAATGATTTAATTTTATGAAAGTTAAACCCTTGAGCAACTCCATGTTGGAATCAATGGATTCATTCAATTTTGGAACCGCAAATCATTACTATGGCTTCTTTGCCTTTTTCTTTTGAATAAATGTGACTTGCAATGATAATAACATGGAAGTTGGAATGTAGCAATAGGAACTTTCCGAATTAGTTTAAGTTTGATTTTGATTTTTCAATTCATTACGATATGTAACTTATACCCTATATTCTATATATAGTATATATCACACTTTATAACTGTCAATTTCGAAGTTAGTTATATGTTACATCTGTAATTTATTAATTTATACCGATTAATTACCAAAAATAACTGCCATGGAAGAGTTGGAAATTTGAGAAAAGAGATCAGGATATATATATATATATTAACTACAAAACAAAAAATGAATTTAAAAGTTCTGGATTTGAATTTTACAAATGAGAAAAATAAATGTTAGAAGAGATTTATCATTTTTTTAATGAGCTAACCTGACTATTCAATTTAATTAAGTATTGATATAATTTTTTAATATATCGACCGTCGACATATCCCTTTAGTTTATTCATATGTAATAAAATAAAATATTTATTTTCTATGATTCACAATAATAGAAATCTAATTAAAGATCTCAGAAAATTATCATTCTAACACATTACGTATTCATAAGAGAAAATGGTACTTACCTTTATACATTGCTCTAAATGGAGAGAAATCTCGAGTGCCTCTAATTTCCCTAAAGAGAGATGGAAAAACTAATTTATACTCCTTGACTTTTCCTTTTTCATATTTTTTATACCTTGTTCTTAGTGGAGGAAGAAGAGAATATTATATTACTAGGAAAAAAAAACTATTCATGTTTAATTTAGATAACTTGTTTAATTCCAACTACCAACTACAAAAATTAAGAGTTACTCTACAAAATTAGGAGTTACTCAATCACGATCGTCCTTCAATGTTCAATAAATTATATATTAACCCTAATACAAGTTATATGTTTCTTGAGATATATAAAGTCTTATGTAATGCATAGGAAACTTGCCATATAAATCACGTCATTTGTTTGTAAGATAATAATTTTCTGTTATTCAATAACAAATAGGAGAGAATTTAAATCTTCTAATATGTCCAATGCATATTTTATAACATACTACTAAATTGAAAGCAATACAAATGTACATCATTGAAATTAATATGAAGAAAATGCATGAACGTTTTCAGGGCCTGGTTGTTCCTCAATTGGCTATGGAGAAGCAGAGGAGCTAGGACCCTTCTTTCCTCAGGACAGCAGCCAACCAAAGCTAAAGTTAAATCCTTATTCTTGGAATAACGGTTCGTAATTTTAGATTCATAGCCAAAACATGATCATTAACTCATAAGTTGATTTGTAAAATTCTTAAATGTGTTAATTCAAGATAAACTGGTAAAATAACCATGGTGACAATTTTTATTTTTATTTTGTTTTCGGTGCCAATTTAAATTTAAAAAATTGTGCACAGCTTTCTCTTCTCTCTCCCTCCCCTATCCTCACCCTGACTTTCAATGTTGTTCGTTGTTTACTCGTATAAGATTACATGAATTTAATTTATTTCATGAATTTATGACATTGTTACTTGCTTCTGTATAATTAATTCACCACTTATCAAAATGGTTGTAGTTTTTTTTTAACTATCTGATATTTTTGTTTTATAAGCATCAATATATGTATTTATTATTTAAAAAGACTATGCTAGAAAAAGCAATGATCCTTAATCAATATTATTTTCTCCAGCTGCCAATCTTTTGTTCTTGGAATCCCCTGTTGGAGTGGGATTCTCCTACACCAACACCAGCAGTGATATAAGTGAGCTTGGTGACACCATTACCGGTAATGTTGCTGTCATATAAGTTTTTGTACTTTTTTTTAACTAAATGTGATCAATTGATGGCACTGACTTTTCAACATCAGCTAAAGATTCGCACACCTTTATCATCAAGTGGTTTAGGAGATTTCCACAATTCAGATCACACAAGTTCTACATTGCAGGTGAAAGCTATGCAGGTATCTATGTTCTAAAACACTATACATTTCTTTAACAAAAAGTATATGATATCCTTTCTTCATTTAAAATTAAATTTTATTGGTTTTGACACATTTCAGGGCACTATGTTCCGCAACTTTCTGAGCTCATTTTCGATAATAATCGCAATCCTGCTGAGAAAGACTACATTAACTTCCAAGGATTCCTGGTAAAATTCTCTCCTTATCAACAATATCATTTTGTCAATTATATATACTTGTACATATGTGTCAAATAAAGTACACATTGAGAACAATTGAATACTCAACAAAAATATTTTTTTAAAAAAAAAATTGCACCCCACTTGACTACAACTTTAATAAGATTAAGTGCAGCTTTGAGTATCAGTATGCCTTAAATATTAGTTAAATAATTTGTTTTCAAAACATTCACCATTTTTCAGATGAATTTAAAGATCTTTTTGTCTTTTTTATAATTTTTTTATTTAATCAACCTTATTCATCCTTACTTGTAATATATGAGATGAGATTTGAGTTTGTTAATTTCTTGTATCATAAATATTTTCGTAACAATCAATAAATATTCTATATTTATATTAATTTAAAATTATATGAGCATATTCATGATTTTAATTTTAAAAAATTGACAAATCTGTTTCCTATATCTTCATTGGATATCGATATCTTAGCTAGGTAGGTCAAAACAAGGTCCAGGTATAATCAATCAACAAAAAAAAGTTCCAAAGAAAAAACACGAAACCAATATTAATTTGACAGAATGAGATTGCTTGTGCAGATTGGAAATGCATTGTTGGATGACGAAACAGATCAAAAGGGTATGATAGATTATGCGTGGGATCATGCTGTGATATCTGATGGAGTATACCATAACATTACAGCCATATGCAATTTTAGCCTTCCAATTCTAAATCAAACAACTGACTGCAACGTGGAACTCAATAAGTACTTCGATGTGTATAAGATTATTGACATGTATAGCTTGTACACTCCCAGGTGTTTCAGCAATAGCAGCACCACCAGAAAGGAAGCCCCTCTAACTTTTTCCAAAATTGTGAGCTTTCATCAACTGTTTCCTGTCTTTTAGTAAAATTCCCCATTAACTAGTTAGGTAGCGAATTTTAAAATTCGATAATTATGTTACTTAAAGTGTTCATCTTGGAAAAACAAAAACTATATGTTTTAAGGTGTATTTAATATTTATATTCAAAAATTATTTTTTATTTTCAAAATGCAATTATATAAAGGCTGGTGGAGGGTGGTGTAAGACACAAGAGAGGTTGAACAAAATAAAAACATAAAGAAGATCAGCAAACACCTCTTAGTTGTTTCTGTTTTTTTTTTTTTTCTGAAATACTTGTTTTAGAAATAGTTTTACAAAGTTAATAGATTTTGAATGCAAAATTAATTTTTTCGAAACAGGAAAATTAATTTTTGAGCAGTATAAAATTGATTTAAAAAATAATTTTTAAAATTAAAAAGTGAGAAAAAATCAAACACATCTTTAATCTTATACTCACAAGATGTATCACACATGTGATATGATATGATAACGTGACTTATTAACGCGATTAATAAATGAAAATGATATAATTAAAAATTAATTATTTGATCTCTATAATTATATTACTTAAATTCATCATTTAACATAAAAAATATTTAATTACATATTTATCATTCAATTATCATTATTTTGTAAATTGTATTACTTGAGTTTTGTTCTGCTAAATTTTGTAGAGCATATGGGCCATTTTGATTTGAACAGGATGTGCATAGAAAACCAGCTGGATATGATCCTTGTGCATCCGATTATACTGAAGTGTACCTAAATAGGCCAGAAGTCCAAAAGGCACTGCATGCCAATGTCACCAAAATTCCCTATCCTTGGACTCACTGCAGGTTCTGCTCCACCTCTCCTTTTTTCTGTTTTTTTTATTTCTTTCTTTTCTAATTACGGTAATTTATTTATTGATAGATTAACTTCAGTTTTGGGTTAGCATTATATGTTGGAAGATATCATTAAATCAACCTTAATTTGTGCTATATTTATTATTTATTATTATCACATAGGTGATAGGTAGATAAATCATACATATATAAATATGTATTGATGTTGTCTCTTGTGCTTGTCCTTAGCGACAATATCACATTTTGGAATGACTCACCACAGTCTATGCTTCCTGTCATCAAGAAGCTTATTGCTGGTGGTATTCGCATTTGGGTTTACAGGTACACTACATTACTGCAACATACTTGTTAGTCCCTTAAGAAAAGTAGAGAAAACTAATTGATTTTAACTAATTCAACTTTTGGAACTCAAAAGTTCGAAATTTAACTAGTCATGGTTATGCCAAGTATTGTAAAATATATATATATATTTGTTTATTTCATTTCTATTTGAATATACTAAATTCTTCATATACTAATCTACTTAATTTATTTATATAGTGGAGATACCGATGGACGAATTCCCGTGACAGCAACAAGATACACTTTAAGAAAGTTGGGGCTCGGAATTGTTGAAGATTGGACTCCCTGGTATACTAGCAGGCAGGTAAAAACCACATTTGAGACTTTCCTTTTAAGGTCGAGCTTTTTACAAACCCAAACTGTCGATTTTAGATTTTTTTTTTAATAATAAAATGTGATTCTAACAAATCTAAGTTAAAAATAAATTGGAATAAGCGAACATGATTTTATGTCATTTATTTTTCATTAATCCAATAATGATATAGGCTGAATTTGTCAAAATATTCCAATTTTAGTTTTAACTTATGAATGAAGAAACATTTTTTTTGGGGGGGGGGGGGTTACAGGTAGGAGGATGGAGCATTGTTTACGATGGGCTTACTTTTGTTACCATAAGAGGTGCTGGTCATGAAGTTCCTACTTTCACTCCCAAGCAAGCTCTGCAATTGCTTCAACACTTCCTAGCAAATAAGAAATTACCATCTCAACCAATTTAATTAGTTTTCTTTTAATTTATCATTTTCAAGTTTGTTTCACAATAAGATTGGACATTTCTGTATTCTGGCTTTAAAAAGCCCACTTATTCTATTTTCTTATATTCACAAAACTCTATCTGAAGTTTGAATTGGATCGTATGTATACAAGTTCATTTATCCCTTACGTGGCATGAGCTATTTTAAATTGATACACGAACTCGTTTAAAGGTGCCATATTAGCAAAGTGGAACCAATATTGCGGGAACCTTTTTCCTATGGGAATCAACAATTGATAATTCTTTATAAATATTCTTTTTTAGTCGGAAAGGAGACGGTTATTCTTTATTATAGCCTAGTTTCAAAGTTTATTGACTGTATGTTTGAAGAGAATTTAAAAGTATTTTTATTTTTAAAATAATATATATATTTTTTATTTTGTACTTAGAATTTGTTTTTGTGTAATGGAATTTGTAAAAACACTTTTCTGATTTTAATCCAAACATAACTTGAATTGAGCATGTTCTATCAATTACCTAAAAATCATATGATATAGCACAGGAAAATGTCCCTTTGCATCCACGATTTCATTTCTTTAAAATAAAGAAAAATAAATAAAAAAGATAAATGTTAACCAGTCTCTATTAAACACTGGTTAAAAAAGTAAGAAATAATTTTTTTTATTAAAATAGATAAAAATAATTTTTTTAATAATTTTGAATTATACTTTTATTTAATGTTTAATAATTATTTTTTAATTTATTAATTAGTGTTAATGACTTATTAGCAATATTTATAAAAGAATAAGTAAGGAATGGTTGAACGAAAAGAAGAGGAAATTGACTCAGTGATATTAATTAGGAGAAATGGAATTAGCTAATGAAGTAGCCATTGACTTGGTTGAACCTAAAATGAAAGCTAACTGAAAGGTGCAAAAGGATGTGAAAAGCAGGGAAGAACATAGAGGTGAGGCAGACTCCGCAGAGAAAATTCCATCACACCAATTTGGTAAGGAAACAAGCATGCATACCATTTGCAAGGCTCTATGCGAATCCATTCTCTCAATAGACTTTTCATTAAATTATTGAAATTAAAAGTAAATTTAAATCTTAAAATTAGGAATATTTATACGATTGTTGATCTAGATGGAATTTAGAAAAAGTCTTTTTATAGTAGAATAATTTTGACTATGTTTGACATGTTAATTAAAATTAATTTTTAATTTTTTTATTGATTAAAAAATTTGTTTGAATATTTAATAAACAATTTTTTTAATTATTTATAACATTTTTGAAACTTTATTTCAAGTATTATTTTTAAAATTTTAATTTTAAGTTTTTATATTTATTCTATAAAAAAATATATTAATTATATTTCTTTTATTTTATACTTATCTACGGAAGGTGTGATTTTGTATTATATTATACACATATTAAGAAGTTGCGTGAATTATTTTAATTTTTTATACATATCTTTAATTTCTATATATATATATATATATGTGTTGTTTTTATTATTTAACATATAAGATAGATTTGTATTATTTTTCATTTTTTTAATATAAGATAGAGTTTCTAATTTTTAGTCTTTTATTACATAATATATTGATAATGATAAATAATAAATTTATTTTATTATTATTATTATTATAATAATAATTTTAAATATTTTTTATATTATATTGTTTATTTTAAAATATTCTACTATTTATTTTTTTATTTTAATATTATATTTTAAAAAATAAATATTGATAGATGATAGATTTATTTTATTTTATTTTTAATAACTTTATATTATCATTTATTTTAATTATCATACTATATATATATATATATATATTATTTTTTTATTATTTTTAACATTATATTTTAAAATATTTTAACGATTGCACCGATTAACATAACAAAAGTATAAAATTTAAAAATATGTTAATTTTACTTTTTTTTAAAATATGATAAAAAATATTTTAAAATATGATATAGGAAGAATAGTAGAATGCACATTAAAAAAAATTAAAAGTGAAAAATGTAATAAAATAATTGATTTATAAATAAAAGTTACAAAAATTTAAAATTAATTAAATTAAAATTATAAATATCTCAAAATAAAATAAAAATTTATATAAAATAAACATGTTTACTTTTGTTATATTTATCAATTATTTTAATAGATAAATTTTTGAATATTTATATAATTTAACTGTTTTCAATTACTAATTATTGATTTTTAATTATCAACTAATTTTTCAAGTATTTTTTATTTATTAAACATACACTTAAACTGAACTTGTTTTCTTAAAGTAAATAAAATTAATTAATTTGGCTTGTAAAAATATAAAATATATTATTTTATTTTAATAAAATCAAAATTGTAGAAGAAAGAAAATAGTATTTAAATCTTACATTTATTTACTAATCTTATTTAAATTTAAAAAGACATACTTTTGAGTGTTTGACTTAAGATTAGTTTTTAGTAATTACCAAGTTAT
Source organism: Pachyrhizus erosus (assembly GCA_026544285.1). NCBI lineage: Eukaryota > Viridiplantae > Streptophyta > Magnoliopsida > Fabales > Fabaceae > Pachyrhizus > Pachyrhizus erosus. The sequence continues at coordinate 9,905 of JAMLFT010000696.1, read as the reverse complement.
TAAAATAAACTAGTATTAGTTTTTATAGTTGAGATGAAAAGTTTAAAAATAATTGCAATTTATTAGATTTTAATTAAGTAGAGTTGAGTTTATAAATAGTGTGATTGAATTGAAAATGAAAAATTGAAGAAGAGAAAGGGTAAAAATCTGGTGTGGTGCATTCGATCTGCGAGCTGGGAATCGTGATGGGAGGAGGACACGGCCACGGCGGTAGCACAACCTACAAAGGTGTTACCATACATCACCCAAAGCGCTGACACACTATCACCGGCAAGGGTTTGTGCGCGGTCATGTGGTCAGTTTTCACTTCTCTTCTCTTCTATGCTATGCCCTGATTTCATCCATGTTTTGTTGTTCCAGGTTTTGGATACTCTACAGGGCAAAGCAAGATGGTCCTGTTCCACTGGTAACACTTTGTCTCATAACTAGTTTAGTTCAATTTGTTTCACCCTTACCCTTACCCTTACAATAGCCACCGTTGTTTCCTTTTCAGTATTTTTTAGGGCTTGAGGCATCCTTGGGATGGTCATCATGATGATCATGGCAAGGGCCATTAGCATTCCATAGGTACCTCACGCCACTATTTTTATCTCTACTCCCTGCAAATGAAATTTCCAATTACCTCATTCCTCCTTCTTTCTTATTTATGCATTGTTTCATCAATTTTTTCCTGCTTTCTTTCTTACGTTTGGCCATTGCAATGTCTTCTATTTTACACCTTATGCATCTCACATACTACAAGATGCCATTTCAAATTGGGTTATCGTATGGGGTAGACTTCCCCAAGATGACCCCCAACCTTGTATTTGATTTAAATTATACCATAGGCAGAAGTATCATTGCTGGCCGAGTCTAGTCACTACTTTGAAAATTAGGATTCATTCACACTTTGTTCTGGGCATATATTGCATAATTTCTTATCTAGTAGCTATTTTGCTCCAAAAAGCCAAAATTGTATTCAAATTTATTCCTGTTTATCATCAATATATCATAATAATCCTCTTGATGTGACTAACTTTTGCAATTGAAGTCTAAATATATAAGTGTTTTTCAAATCTGATATGAAAAAAAAACATTCATTTTCTTTCATTTTCATATCATGTATCTTTTTGTCGACGCAAGGACATTTAGGAGCTGTTTAGTTTTATGATTTTCTATTTTCGTTTAGGCTGATAATATAAAATGATAAAAAAAATGAAGTTTGGAATGTTGTTTTCACTTACATTTCCCAGAAATGGAGTTTGTTTCCTGAAAATTTTAAAAGTTTGAAAACAGAATGTTGTTTCCTGTTCCAATGTTTCTGCTTGTAATATGGTACCGTGTTTGTAATTGTAAAGAATTATTTTATTTTCTCTTCTTATTTCACATCACTTCTTTGAGTCTCCATCCTCATTGTAATCCCCATGGTCTACCAAAGAATATTAGGTCCTGACTTCTCATTTGTAAGGCCAACTGAGCTCTATGAAGAGCAGTACCCTTTGCCCACAAACTTCCGCAGGTGGTTGAGTTTAAAATCATGGTACCAAAAGAGCAATGCAATCATGTTTATCTTTTTCCGAAACGGTAGCTAGATAATGGCTATTTGGTACATGCTTTTTGCATATAAGCCACTTGCCCATAAGACTTGAAACTTGAAAGTGGTAAAGCGGTGCCTGTATTTACAAGTTAAGCTTCAAAGCTGTTTTGGGTGACTCTCACTTTCTGCCTTTGGAGGCAGAATCACTACGGTTTGAAATTTGAATCAATAGTCTGTCAAGGTGAAGCTGTGTTTTGAATTTCAGATTCTTAATTTGAAAATGATGGTTCAAAGCACAGAGTAGATCAGAAGAAAGGAACTTATTTGAATTTGAGTAAGAAAGAAAACACATAGGAAATAGAAATAATGATAAAATGCAAACCATGTTTCTAAAATATGAAAAATTGAACATAGAAATGTTTTTAGGAAATGAAATTAGAGAACGAAAACAGGAAATAATTTCAGCTTTCTCCATTTTTACATTTACAAGGGTGATTGTTAACTTGTACCTCTAAAGTATATATACAGCATAGTCTTTGACAAGTGACAGCATTTGGAGAAACATGGATTGAAATTTAGAAACATTTCTAAAGCTAGAAATACCTACAAGAAAGAAACTGGGGAAAAAAATTGTTCAGAGAAGAATTGATATAATGATGAGTAACATGTGTACTGATTTCTTGGCAGGCAAGAGCCCCAAGAATGGGATGAACAGAACTCGAAAGGGCTGTTGCTGTGGCTGTGCTGTTAGTTCAAGTTTTTACCTTGTTTAATTCAATAAATTGGCTGAAAAAAAAAGATAATTCTTTTTGTGTGATTTCATGAGCATTAACTATGTTTCAGCACCTTACTGTTAACTGGGAAGAAAGTCATGGCTATGGTTGGCTGTGGATAAATTATCCTTGTCTTTGCTTCTCAGAAATTTATGGGAGTAGACTCAATGTGTGTGTGTTAAGTGTTAACCGTGATAGATGCTTGTCCGCTGGTTGAGAACCCAATGTTATAATGCGTTATGTTTTTCTCAAAAAATTTGATGTTGTGCTAGCTCAGTAATATGGGATCTTGTTAAGATCGTATCCAAAAATGATAGAGATCATTTACAGAAAAGTGCTAGTTGCAAAGAGTGATAAACTCGAGAAATAGCATTTTGCACGGGAAGAAAAAACACAGGAATCGATCAAATTGGTTTTGTTGAAAATGTTAAAAACCGTTTGTACATGGAAGCAATAAACCTGGGATAATGGTAAATCGGTGATAACACTAGAGCGCATTAAACAAACTCCGAAGGAACATTTGCTCTTAGACTCTGAAAAGTGAGTGACTAGCCTATGTCTGTGCCAACCTATGCTTTAATTATTTTAATGGTAGCTTAATTTGTTCACCAAATAGTATTAATATTCAAATTTACAAGGATCAATATGGTAGAACCCATTCACCAAAAAAAGCATGGTACTAGAATATAAGAGATTGTGCTACAAGCATGGGGTGTTACGACTTCGTTTTTTAGTTCAAGACATTGGATCTGGATGCTATCAATATCACCATCCAATCCGAAATTCCCAGAAATTCTCGAAAAACTTGCCTGTATTAGTGTGCATTTGAATAAGAGTTAGTAAAATTCATTTTAAATAAAATTGATTTTATTAAATTAATTTTAGTTAAAATTGATTTTAAAGTGATGTGATTTATGTTTAAATGTTTTAATTATAAAAGTAATTAGTAATAAAATTTAGTTTAATTTTTTAATTCAATGAAAAAGTTATTTAAAACTGTTTTAGCTTAGAATTAATTCTTTAATATGGAATAAATAAGTAAAAAATTTACTTAAAATTATGTTAATTAGTATTTTAAAGTAATTTTGGAAAATCTAATTTGAAATTAAGCATGCACTTATTAATGACAGAAGCTTCTGAATTGATTTTGGACCTAATTTCCACAAAGCAGAAAATATAAAAAATAAAAATTATTGTGGGTAAGCTAATTTTGAAATTCTTAGCAAAGATGGGTTTATCACACAGGCTTAAAAAAAAAACTATTCTAATTTACCTCTGAAAATACTATTATATCAACACTTTTAAACACCAATTAGGGTATTAGTTATTTTAAATTAATTAATTTTTTTGATGGATATTTATTTTAAAAAAGGGGTACAATTGTGATGGTTGATTGAAGTGTGTAATGTTTATAGTGTTTGAAATATTGGGCGTTATGTGGAGGCGTAGAAGAACTTATAGTTTGTTTGTGTTATTTTTATTCAAGAGAGAAAATAGGAAGCGTTTGTAGACACTTGGGTTTGCGGCTTCATATACATACCTTGCATGTGGATTGTTGGAGAATAGAAACAATAAAAGACAGAATAGAATAAGTAGATTAGAATTAGAATTTAGATTACATGAGATGAGTTTGAGGGAAGGGGATAGAAATGATATAGCTGCTACCACATTTGCATTCTGAGGAAGAACGAGTTGTCGTCATCCGCTTCGGCCATGATTGGGATGACACCTGAATCTCTCTTCTCTATTTGTCCCTTGGCTTGCTTGTCAATTCTCATGGAATTGATGAATCTTCATATATTCATCTCTACTCTATATGTTTTGAAGGATACAATACAACATTTTTTTCTTTTCAATTTGCACTATCATTGCGCTTTACTGTGTGCTTCGGACTTCTGAAATCCTCGTAGGTATTCACCGAAGAGCTAGCAGTGATCTAAGATATAAGACTTTGCGCAAAGGTTGAGGTATGTAGACAACCATTGATTTGAAATTTATTTGTTTTTTTTTATTATAAAAAATTGAATAATTTACAATTTTTTCATCAAAGTGTGTCAGATGTTAATATTTTAGTCATTGAAATTTTTTTTTTAAAATAGTCCTTAAAATTTAAAAGTGTAATAATTTAGTTATACTATTAAATTAAGATTGGTAGTATTAATGTATTTGTTTACGTGACATACTACCTTTACATTTAACATATAGCTAATGATTATCACATGTTATTCATATAATTTTTATATATTTAAAAATTAATTTTTAATTTAATCTTTAAATTTAATATTAATTTAGTCTTTAAATTTAACTATTTATTATCATTTGATTTTTGAATTTAATCACTTATTATCATTTTAAATCCCACATTACATGTTGATTATTAGCCTAAACACTATTATATCATTTCACTTTCATTCTTTATCCACTGTATTTTTTATCATTCTTTTTTTATCAAATTCACCATTTAAATTATATTATAACTATAAAACTAATTTATAAGTTATTATATAGCGACAGTTAATGACTAAATTTAGAATATCACTAACAAGATTTTATAAAGTTTCAAATCAAGTCTTTTACTCAAATTAAACTATTAACTTATATGTTATTAATATGTGTAGAATGTTACATTAATTATTTAAAAAATTATGGATTAACATTAAACATGAAAAGATAGTTTAAAAAACTTGAGAATCACAAAAAGGAGAAAAATAAATGTGTACATCTAGTCTTAGTTTTTTTTATAAGTCTTTGCTAATTGTTCAAGGACTTTATTATTAAAAGACTTAAATGAGCGATGTGTGGATTAATGTTTCGCTAGTGACACGCAAAACTCATGTTGTTATCTATTTTTTTATCACGTTTGGAGTGTAGTGGGTGATATGTTTCTTTTCATCCATTATGTTTGGTGATACCTTTTTATTGGAGATTGAATAAAATAGAAAATAACATGAAAAAATAAAAAATAAAAGTATAATAAAAACTAGTTATTTTAACCTTTTTTTCTGTATCCATATCTTCTTTTTTTTTCATTTCCATGTCTTGTTTTTTCATTTTCATGTCCTTTTCCACATCCATTACCATATGTTCCATGACTTTTATGGCCATAATCAATTAAAAAAAACTTCCTAGAAGAGGCTATAAATTATTTTAAATTGCTAAGAATTATTTAATACTTTTTATACAAGTCATTTTTGGTAGTTAAAAATTGTAAAAAAAAATTATCATAAATATTTTAAAATAAATGTCAAGTCATCATTTAGTAGAAACACTTGACAACAAAGACTAAGACTGATCAAATATTAGTTGAGTGATTAAAAATAAAAATCATGAAAAGTTGACAGACTAAAAATATATTGTCTTAAAAATAATTGTTATGTTATCATTTATGGAAACATTTGACAAAAAAAAAAAAAATCAAATGAAAAATAGTTGAGAGACTAAGACCAGTCAAATGTTAGTTGAAAGAATAAAAAGAAAAACCATAAAAAGTTGAGAGACTAGAAACATACTTTGTCTTAATAGTTTTTAATAAGTTATGGTTTCTAAATGTGTCTCTCAAACGTTGTGATGGTTGAAATCATTCTTATGACTAACATTTTGAACTTTAAGAAAATAATGAACAAATAACAATACTAAGACTTGTTAGTATGAAACCTAAACAATGATAATAATTTCATCCTTTTAAGATTCTTTTTAAGAGTATTTGCAAAATAAATGAGATAGATACCTCTAATCTAGAAGAAATTTCACATCATACAACTAAGACCAAATTATTGCATTTAACACAAAGATCCACATGTAGCAATCATACCATAATCTAAAAGAAATTTCACATCACAAAAATAAATCGCACCACTAATATCTCTTAAAAAAACTAAACAATGTTTGTTATGAAAAATAATTAAATAGTTTTTTATGTATTTTTGTATTATTTTCCTATTAGAATGACAAAAGAATGGTGAAAAATATGAAAGACTAAAATGTTTGGTAAGTAGTTAAGTTCTAAGGACCAAAATGTAAGTAAAGGATTAAATTTAAAGACAAAAATGACAAGTGATTAAATTCAAAGTCTAAATCAAAAAGTCAAATTTGAGACATGAGAGTCGTATGAATGAAATGTGGTAATCGTCAACTGTCATGTATTATCCACTTGTACACACAATATGTCACATAAGTAAGAATATTAATGTTAATTAATAATATGACTAAATTGTTGCATTTTTTTTTTTACAATTTCAATAACTATTATAAGTTTGACATTTCAAAAACTAAAACATTAATGTTTCACATTTTTTATGGACAAAAATGACTATTTACTTAAAAAAGTTTCTAACATGTTCTTGCATTTAATATATTTTGACCAAAATATTTTTAATTATTTTAATTCATAAATAATAAATATTATGAATTATGTCTTTCTTTTTCTTATGAAAATTGAAAAGTTTTGTTTCAAAAATTAAAACTCTATTATTTTTATTATGCATTAATTATTTAAGTGAAAAATAATTAAATGAAAGAGTGATATAGTTAATTGTAACATTTTAAGGGTTTTTTTTTAAAAAATATTACAATTATACATCAATTTAATGTTATTTATTAAATTAACCGATTTTTTAAAAATAATTACGTATTTTATATTTAAAAATGACATAAATATAATTTAGAGTATTTCTAATAAAATAAATAATCTAAAATAAATAATAACTCATACACATAGATTTCTTGAAAATTAAATAAAACTTGTCATGTGTGACTATAAAAAAAAGTTAACTTTTATTATTTAGAGTTAACTATATTTTGATTTTTAAATTTTTAGTCCTTAATTTAAATTGTGATTGAATAATGACATTGAACATTTTATTTGTCATCACTTTTAATTCTTGTATTAAATAATAATGTAATTAATGATATAATCAATTCGTTTAAGAAACAAACTTAAGTTTAAAAGAACTGTTATTCATCGTATTTTTCATCAACTTAAAAGGTATCTTATTCATTAAAAATAATAATTAAAGATATTTTATTCTTGAAAAATTATCAAATTTTATTTTTAGCATGAGTTTTAAAGTATTTATTTTAATTTATATATGTCTCTAAATACTCAAACATCGATTATTGTATAAAATAAATAATAATAACATTAAATATTAAATTTTAAATAATTTTAAAAATATAAAAAAAACAAAACTATTAATTTTAAATTTGAGAAAGGAAAAACAAATTTTCATAAATAAAAATACATTTATCTGTTCTGTGCTTTTATCATTTAGGCGAATAAATAAATAGTTTCCAACAATTTATCCCCAAGCTTCATTTTCCAATTTCCACGCTTATACTCACCAGGAACTGTAACCTGTTTTACACACAGAATGTGAGGGTAATATGGTAATACCAACTTCAACCCACTCCATAACCAACCCCTTCATAATCCCCTTATCCTATCTTCTTTCTTCACTTCACTTCACACTTCATCCTTCTTCTTCTCTCCCTCAAATCCCAAAACTGCAGAAAACTTTTCATCACAAAATGGCCTCAACAACTCTAACAACCCTCACCCTCCGCTCCCTCTCTTATCCTACACCCTCTTCTTACCCTACGCACCTCTCTGCCAAACCCTCCCTCCAATTCCCCAACCTCTCCCACCGCCCCACCACCACGCGTCGCGTTCGCCTTGTAGTTTCCGCCGTCGTCGCGCCGGAGAAAATCACAAAGCTTGGCGACGAAATCGCCGGACTCACCCTCGAGGAAGCGAAGACCCTGGTGGACTTCCTCCAGGACAAGCTCGGCGTCTCCGCGGCCGCGTTCGCCCCCGTGGCAGTTGCCGCGGGTCCCGGAGCAGCTGCCGCTGATGCGCCGGCGGCTGTGGAGGAAAAGACGGAGTTCGATGTGGTGATCGAGGACGTGCCGAGCAATGCCAGAATAGCTGTGATTAAAGCGGTGAGAGCGTTGACGAGCCTGGCGCTGAAGGAGGCGAAGGAGTTAATAGAAGGGTTGCCGAAGAAGTTCAAGGAAGGGGTTACCAAGGATGAAGCTGAAGACGCAAAGAAGCAACTCGAAGAAGCTGGTGCCAAGGTTTCCATTGCTTAGCATTGTTTAGTAGCACCATGTTTTCTTTTGTTTCTTTGTTTAGTTGAGTCCACTAGTACACTGTAATTTCATTTCATTTTCTCTGGATTTCTTGTAACGAGGAAAAAAAATGAGTTTTTAATTTTATAATTTTTTTCATGCGTCTATGGTGTTTGCTGAAATGGGAATGAAGGTTTTTTAATACTGAAATAATGGAAATTGGAAATATGGTACTCACAGATGGTAACCAGTGTAAATTGGATATTAGCTTTCCCTCACTTGCTGAACTTGTCAGCATAATCTCAAATAGCTGGAGTATTAATACTTTAATTGTGTGAGCTAACTATGATGTTTAATTAGTGATCACTGTTCTCCATGTTAATGTTAACAGTGGTGTGTTGAATGTTGATGACATTGCTTTGTAGTGGATTCTTAACCTTTTAAGAAGATACTAGGAGCTAGAAAGATAATAATTTATTCTTTTCAATTTGCACTATCATGTGCTTTACTCTGTGCTTAGGAGCTTTGTTCTGAAATCCTAACTGCAGAGCTTTGTACATAAAGCTAAGGCTAGTAGTCATCTGTAACCAAAGGTTTCTCAGAAACTGCAGAAAGCTTGCAATTTGTGGCTATAAAGATTAAAACCATTACTGTTTATTACATACACAAGTTATCATCAACCTTCAGCTAACAATGACTGATAAATTTTGAGGTTTTCTGCATGTTATAAGTTTCCATTCAATTTTAATTACCCTATGCAATAGAAGATTGTATAAATATTCAGTTATGATGTAATAAACTAAGACAAAAAGATTATAGAAATCGACCGGGTCACCGTGGAAAGCCACTGGTGCGCTTTCCTTCTATATGGCAATTGTCAAAGCCTTCAAGAGACTTGAATGAAAATAAAAAATAAAAAATTTCTCCATCATTTGTGCGGTCAAGTGAATTTTAGAGATATGTGACTTATATACATTATATTTTTCATCTCTGATTCGCACATCAATACTATTTCTTCGTTTTTTTAATTTTAAATTTTTTTAATCAAAATCATTTACGTTCGCACTTACGTGAATTATGTTTATTGCCAACATAATCATTTTATTGGACAAAATGTTAAAAGGTTCTTGGATGGGGGGTAAGAGTATTTAATAAGTATGTCTAATTTATTTTTAAGAAATATTGTCAACTCTTAAAAAACTTAGCAAAATCGTTACTTGTCAAGTTTTAATCATTTTCAAACATAGTGTGTGAAGCTTATAATGGCAATTCTCAATACAGGTACAATTTTAGGCTGCTAAAAAATTAGTAATGTCTTGTTTGGATTAAAAGTAAAATAGAGAAAAAAATAAAAAAGAATAAAAAAAATAAAAAAATGTTAAACGGATAAATTTAAATAAAAAGAAAGAAAGAAAAGATTTTTTTTCTACTTGTTTGGATGAATATAAAAAAAAAGTGAAAAAAAATTATATACCTTTAAAAACTTTTTATACTAATGAAAAATATAAAATATAATTAAAAAATATGAACTTTCTTTGTCATGTTAATTT